>JARHVA010004046.1:885000-1027500 GCA_037957365.1 Torreya grandis
CACTTACAATTCATGAGATCTGTTAGAATAAGACATTACTTACACAATGCATACAAGAGCATAATGTAAGTAAGGAGAAACTATCATCACTTTTCATCAAAATGGACTAATTGACATACTCAAGCAAAAATTTCAAATACTAAACTATCTTAAGAACTTTATTCAAATGAAAAACAATATGTCAAATGAGTAGGGCTTCGCCATACCAACTATGGATAGTTTATAATTCCAAAATGGTTTTAATATATAGAGAAATAGGAGAAGAGAGAGAAATAGTTATTTTGAAGAGTCACCATGCCAAGTGTAAATTATTGAAGATGGATTACAATTTAAGGTAGGTATTTAAAATATATATCATGAGGTTGACTTGGATAAGTGTCTATCTGAATCATAACATCCACTTGAAGTTAGCATATGGAAACTTCATTGTCCTTATTATAACTAATTTCTTGATGAGGAGTTAACTACCTCTCTATAACTACCTTAGAAGTTATTGACACATGTGCACAAACCTTATAAGGTGGAAACATGGTTGGTATAGGTCATTATGCACCCATCCAACTAATAACCTTATCTTTTGCACATGTTTTTTACCCCTATAGTAACTCACTAGCCTTCTAGGCCTAAGATCACACACTTGTCACTATGGTGGATTGTACATAATCAATAGGGTTTGTTGTATAGATGTGAGAAACATCATCATATTATATTTTTCCTCTGGTCTATCATATAGACTTAAAGAAAACTGAAAACCATACTTCTCATCTTCAACTTGGTAGTTACTTTACTTCTCACTATTTTATCCAAGACTACCTACAACAATAAAATTATCATAGGAGTCTCCATATATTACTAATGTGATAATGGAATCTAAGGAGTTAGAGCACATCTCCACACACCTTCTACCATGGATTTTAGTCATCTATTCCCTTTTATACCTTCAAATCACCTTAAATCCTATAGAAAACATAGAATTTGACCCCTTTCATACAAGTAATATTATGGAATAACTAAGTTCTAGGGATCCTAAGAGAGTGATAAGTAGGTACAAATCACTTTCCAAGCCAATTGACTAATTTTGGATGCATTGCTCTTCATCGTTTCCTCATCATGCTCTTATGAGTGTTTTAGGAGGGTTTTAGGTAGTTTAGGTTCTTAGTAATGGTTCATAAATGTTAGGCACCTAACATTTGAACCAATTCCACTAAGTTAAATTAAATGACCTCCTTAGACTCTCCCTAAGTTCCCAATACCCCATGCATATCATCCATATAGATGGGAGTGAAAGAAGTCTCTTAGTTAGTTGTTATGAATTCTAGACACCCCTAAGACAAATTGAGGTCAAAAAAGACCAATCTAAGTTGTTATATATAAATTTATGAGTCTTATAAACCCTATAATGTCCTATTAAAGTTCTCACATTTCTTGGGAACATCACACAATCATAGGAATGACATTAGAAGCCTAAGGTCCATGCCTAGTTCTAGGCCTCACAAGCATAGACTAAGTTTTATGAGTATGTGTCCACTTATAAATGGTAATATTTAATTTAATAACTCTTCAACACTTATTAATATCCAATTAAATCCTACACATCATCAAACAATGACTTAAGACTCTATCATTCATCCTTTTCTCATTAATGCACTACATCTTTAAGTTGCATTGCTTGTGGAGTGTCTCAGGTCTAAGATAAAATAATGAGCACTTCCAATGTTATTATTACCTAAAGGATAAAATGTAAGCATTATTAAACAAATTATGACCCCATGTATTAATTTTAAAACCTTTGTCATTCTTCTAGATCCCTCAAAATAATATTTTCTCAAAACTAGTTACAAGCATGTGACTATGTGCATGGTTTAAAAACCTAAACTAAATATTTAACCTTCTCATGTTTTTATCAGACATGGAAATTTATATTAAGTTTTAATAACACTATTAGTAAATTTTATAAAAAAAATTCATCACTTTAGATATCCTGCATTCCTCACTTCACCACTTCTTTAATTGATTTCCCATTCTTTAAGGTTTGCATATATAACTTAGACTATACATGGTTTTAGTGTTTTTTAATCAACTCAAGATTGGTAATAAAATATAATACATTAATTAACAATATTAAACCATTATCTCTCTCTCTCTCTCTCTCTCTCTCTCTCTCTCTCTCTCTCTCTCTCTCTCTCTCTCTCTCTCTCTCTCTCTCTCTCTCTCACACACACACACACACACACACACACACACACACACACACACAAATGAGTTGAGAAATTTTATTGATTTAATGACTTAATAAATTCATTTAAGTATTATCTACCCTTACAATATTTAATTACTATTGTCTCAAGATTTAGGGATGGTCCTTGACTTACTTAGGCACATTGTCTACCTATGTGTGTGTTTTCTTAGGAATTTTTTTATCCCTATTGGTCATGTCCTATACAAAATCCTTTATTGTAATTCCTTTAATATTCAATGACTTGAAACCATAAATTCCAATATATACCTTAAATAGTCAAGTATCACTATTCAATATTTTGAGAGACTTTAAGTCACTCAAATAGACTGATTTAACCTTCTAGGAATGTTAGTGTATTATACTTAATTTATTTAAAGGGTTTGAGTATAAAAATCAATAAATAGATATGAAATAATTAATATAATAGTTTTTTAAAATTGACTTTCAATTTTGACCTTTCTAAAAATAGTAATAAGAGGGAGAAAATAAGACTTAGCTAAAAATTGATTGATATAGCTGAGATAGGGTCTGAGATTCACTGTGAAAGACTAGGAAAATATCAAAAACAAGGATTTTAACTTTGTTTTATGATTGGATAGGAGAAATAAAATTTTATAAGATTGGCATCATCACTATATTCCACCTCTGCCACTATTGTCCAAGAGATCTGAGCTTTTTAGGTTTTGTTCGCTATGCTTTTGTGACCCTATATGTGAAGTTTCAGTAGCTAAAAGTTTGTAAAACTCTCTATAGGGAAAATTTTCTCTTTAAACCCTATACTTCAACATCATTTAACCTATTTATAGAAAAAGAGGGGGGTTATTTTTTGTAAGATTCACTAAACATGTATCCATACCCCTTGTGTCAGCACCCTACCTACATACCAATACTCTGAAGAGGGATAAAGCCATATGTAGTTCTCCCACTTGATGTGATTTATGAAATAGTGTGTATGAAGATGTAAAATGCTAAACTAGATGTCTTTGAGGTGGTTAGGGACTGGTGTAAGGATTTGGATAATATTTTAAGTGTATGGGTTGGATGTATGCAAAGAATATGAAAGATTTCCTGAGTAGTCTTGCTTATATTGTTACTTGTTTAGTGATAATTTCCAACCCTCTCCAAATGATCTTTAAATGTAATTTTATATGGATGTGTTGGTAAAGGGTTAAATTTGATTGCATTAGGATAACAAGAATAAGGATGGGGAATTAGAATAAACTAATTGTTGGGGCCAAAAATTCACTTAGATAAGAGCACTGAAAGTGGACAAGAGTGGCATCAATGCTATAGTCCAATTGTGGCACTATTATCCTAAGATGAAAAGGATTGGAAAGATTGATTAGTCATGGAAATATTAGTTTAGTTGAGCTAAGATTAGGTTTGAAAGGTTATGATTAGCTGGGTATCAGTGAAAAGATGCCTATGAGGGTCATGAAAGTAAGTAGGAGGGACCTATGGGTTGGTTATCATTATCCACATTGAAGTTACCAATTTTTAAATTTTATATGACTACATTCCCCCCCCGCCTTGCCATTTATTCTAGTGATACAACAAAGCAAATTACTAGGATAAAGGAGAAATATAAAGCATACCTAAACTTATCTATAAGGGTGAATCTCATGAAGCTATATGATATTATCTACTTGGTCTGTTCTAACTATTTTGATGTCTAGTTACTATTATAGGTGTTTTGAATGCTTATTTTTTTTATTGATAGGAGCTTTGATCTATGTGACAAAACCCATATTTATTACCCCCTCTTCTAAGGGTAGGAATGAAGACCTTATAATGACATCCCTTAGAAGAAAGAGCCATGCAATTGTGTTATGCTACAAAGATACATGATATATAAATGATAATTGACAAGATATCTCAAGATATATCATGTTTTGTATTCAAATATTGTTAGATCAATAGGGGTATATCTAGATAGATATAACAATGAAATAACATGTGTAATTTACTGAATTAGAACTAGAAGTGTTAGCTTTTAGTTGTTAGTGATTAAATTTTTAGTTCATAAGGAGGGATGGAGAATTATGTCCATCATGGCATACAATAAAATAAGGTAATGCATGATGTGGATCATGAAATTGCAAAACAATTGAAAATCAATCAACCAACAAGCATACAAGAGTGGCCAAGGGGCCAAGTAAACAAGGGACATGAGCACATGTCACTTAAACTAGAAAGCAATCATATAAGACATGTTTAAATGACACATACACATACAAGTGAAACAAGTAAGGTTGTCATAAAAACCACAATCACATAGCAGAGTACAAGAAAATGTTCTAAGGAACACACATGAATAGAAGAAAAGGTCATTAACAAATGTCCTAAGGCATATATAGGAGATAAAACTACAAATGAAAAATGCAATCAATTTAGCTATGCAAAGAAAGAAAGGAAATCATGTTGATGTTGGAAATACAATCGTATCTAACTAATAAAAGTAATAATATGAAAGTATGTAATACATGTTAGTACAAGACTAGGTATATGTTAGGAAATACACAAGTTCTATATATTATTAAGTTTAGATAGAGTAATCTATGTAATCTACTAAATAATATACATCATCATGATAAATAGAGTGTTTGGTGTAGGAATGACATACCCTGGATGGTTTAGTCATGTAGAAGATGCCCCCAATGGGTAGATACATCAATGTGTGTCTTGAATGTAAAAGTAGGATTCCCCCTCAATGGGTAGAGTGAAGTAATCAAGGATCTATATATAACTACACACACTCAAATAATATCAAGTGAAGCATGGTAATGTAGATAAATTGATAAATTATAGCATATAATAGAAAATGTAAGTCTAGCATTGTATTATAAATGTAAATCATGGATAATACATATAATTGAAATGTTTTTGGTGTTTTTGACATATTTTAATGTTTATGTATTTTAAATGTTTTTGAACTATGTACAATCAAGAATAATAAACCATGTATAGGTAAAACTAAGGATAAATGATAATAATCAGTGAGTCTCATGGGAGACTCCTTATCATGGTGTCTTATATCAAGGAGAATAATCATGCATGATTGTGAAGCACAATAGAAAGGATAATACTATGGATTTGAAAGATGCATATGCTATAAATGCTTTGAAATATTTAAAGTAAAAACCAACAATGGGATCCACCTGTAGCTCTAAGAACTAGATGAAACTATAGATCTCTTAGGGAACCATTTGGTAGTAGGAGAAACTCTTTGAACATGTGCTCTATAAGTAAATGCGTGAGATCTCAATGATATTATCCTAGGTGTGAACAGTGTAGCTAAAAGATATATAGAATCTTTAAGTTGTGGACGCATATGAACTCTGTATTCTAGTGATGGATGTGTCAATTGTGTCTAAATTATAACTAAAGGAGGAACTATAATTGGTGGAGAAACTAGAATCAGAGGTTAAACTAAAACTAGTGACTGTAAAGTAGAAGATGGATCTAATGTGGGGAGTGGTAATTCATATAGAATTCCACCTACTATAAAAAATTAATTAGCATGAAGGAATTTCACACATATATGAACTATAAAATTTACCACATGAAATTGTTGAGTCCATGGTCGACCAAGTATCATATCAAAAACTCCTGCACTAGGAACAATAGTGAATGGTGTGGCCATGTGTGTCAGATAAACTTGAAGAGGAAGTACAATCTCACCTAATGAACTCTATATATGCCCACTTAATCCATTGATAAATATGTATATTGGGATAATATCCTATTTTTAATATCCAAAATGCTTTAATAATGTCATAGTACACATGTTCACATTGAATGCATTATCTATGAAAACATTATGAATATGATGATTATAAATTTAATCTCTAATAAAGAGTGCAAGATAATATGAATCATCCTCAATGATCTCCTACTCTAAGAAGGATATGGAAGGTCTAGCTATATCTCTATAATTGTATACACCAATCATGTTGCTCAAAAGATGTAGCTCGACAAAAGGTAGCCCATATGCATCTAGTGGTGGATGTGCATGATATGCATAGTGAAGCCCTAGTGTTTCCCCTATCTCTTGTTTAAAATGATATGAAAAGGGATCTAAGAATATTTTCAAATATTTATCTTATGTTTTCTTTGCTTGAAGAGGCTCAACTAAAGTGCCAAGATCAATATGATTTCCATCTATTAAATGTTATATCTTGTGACTTAAACTGATGCATCTATTTTTTCTATGGCCTAGTGCCCTATGAAACTTGAAAAATGCATGATGATAATATACCTGTGGAAGAGGCTTTACTAGATCAAATTATTGAATAGGAGGGAATGATCTGATATAACATTCTAATAACTATTGTAAAATTTTGGCTAGAGAAACTAGTAGATTGGAAAAAGTTTATCGAGGAGGCACAGATAAATCCACTCACTAAGGGGGCTCTGAAGTCACATTGACTATAGGTTGATTTTGATTGTTGATATCATTTACCATTACTTTGTATGGTAATTTATTGTTACTTTTATTTATTGTTTCTAATATGCTTGTGTACTTGAGTTTTCCCATTAAAATTAATTTGACTTCCCTTTCCTTTAGTGTATGATATAACTTAGTGAAGGAAGAAAACCTTTTGAACATTATTGATTCATGCAAAGTTGGTAGAAGTATTTATTTGAAGAGATATTATAACTCCTGATTGGCCATGGGGTTAATCATTCTAGCAAAAATAGTCTTATATTGAAGAATATACTTTGTGAGATACTCATTTGACCTTTATTTCTATTGTGCAACTTGGGCATATGAAACCTTATCATCAATGTTAATGCTAAAATGAGCTAAGAATATGTCAGCTAAAGGACTGAATGTATTGATTGATTGATTTATTAGACTATAGAACCATTATAAATCATAATCCTTTAGGATCTATTGAAACAGCTTGGTAAGTAGCTAGTCATTTGGTACATAGTCCAAGCATGCTACGTGAAAAGCTCTCAAGTGTGTCTCTGAATCACCCTTGCCATCATATAGAGTAAGTTTGGGTTAAAAAATACCTTATGGTAAGGGTGTAGAAGTAATGTGGCATGCCAATGGTGTATGTAGTAGAGCAAAAGAATCCAAATCCTATGCAGGTCTGGAGGCACCTTGCTCAATATGTAGAAACTTAGATTGAAGAGATATTATCTATTACATAATGGATACCACATCAAGAGACAAAGATGTACTAGTTGTAGTTGGTGGTATAGAGGTAGGTTTGGCTTCTATAGGGGGTTATTAAGACATAGTTTCCCTCATAGTGTCATTTGTAATAGGTTACTCTAAAGGAATGGAAGACTCAACTTGTTTAGCCTTTTTAATTTCCATGATAGATTGTAAAATAAGAGTAAGATCTCAATGTTGGTCCCATAGTCCTTCTCAAAAACTTTTTAAGATCAAATATTTTTTGAGGGTAACTTCATTATTAATTTTTGGTGGAAGTTGATCAAGAGTCTGATGTGGTGGATTATGAGCATCAATGTTTATATCATCATTATTATTCTCATATTGCTCTTTGTCAAAATTATCATTATTAAAATTGGTGTAATCTCGATGTATATAATTTATAATAAGAACCTAAGTTGGTTGTTTATTCATGGCATATGGTTGAGTTATGGGAATTTAAGTGATTTTAGGAGGATTTCCACTAAGTCTTCGACTTTGTCTCAAAGGAATAAATGCAAGGAACTTAGGTGGCATAAGGAAAACAACTTGTATAATAGTATAAAAGATTAAATAGATATAATCTAAACAAGGAACTAAAATATGTATAAAAAGGATATGCAGCTCAAAAACATGTAAGGTGACACCTCAAAAGCAATGGGACCTATTATATGTAGCTAGGGTTTGAGAGATCATTAATTAAAAAATTACTATGAAAATTTGAAATTTAAAGTGAATTTTTGAGTTAGGTATGCAAGTAAAAAAATAAAAATTTATTAGAAAATTTGTGATTTAAAGAGACCTAGTAGATGTAACTAGGGTTTTGAAAAATAAATATTTTTGAAAATAACTATTGAATTTTAAAATTTAAGGTGAATTTTTTATTTTAATATTCTAGTAAAAAATCAGAAAATTATTGGAAAATTACTAGGAAAATATCGGAACCTAGTATGGACAAATAGGGTTTGAAATAAAATTATTATAAAATTACTAATTTTTTTTAAAATTTAATGCTAATTTATGATTTTATTATGTAGGTAAAAATTTAAAAAAAATATAGGATAAATTATTAGGAAGTTTTCCCTAGGGTTTTTAGGGTTTTTGTGCATAAAAGAAGTAAATTGGGTTCACCAAATGATTTAACATATTTGATAATATTGTTGTATTATTCCTTATTTAGTTAAATGGTCTAATTAGTAATGTTAGTAAATAAATATACAATAATTAATCTACTAATTTATGTAAAATAGATTAAAATTTTGACCTTTCTAACAATACTAATAAGAGGGAGCAAACAAGGCTTAGCTGAAAACTGAATTATACAATTGAGACAAGGTCTAAGATTCACTGTGCAAGACTAGGAAACTATCAAAAAATAGGATTTAAACTTTGTTTTATGATTGGATAAGAGCACCAAAAATGGATAGGAGTGGCACTAACACTATAATCCACCTCTACCACTATTGTCTAAGAGATATGAGCTTTTTATGTTTTGTTCATTATGCTTGTATGACCTTGTCTATGAATTTTTGGTAGTTGAAAGTATGTATAACTCTCTATAAGGTAGATTTTTTCTTCAAACCCTATACTCCATTATGATTTGACCAATTTTGAGAAAGAGGGGAGGGGGATATTAGTGTGTGTAAGATTCACTAAATGTGTATCCACACCCCTTGTGTGGGCACACTACCTACATACCAATACTCTAAAGAGGGATCAAGCCATATGTAGTTCGCCCACTTGATGTGATTTTTGTAATAGTGTGTATGAAGATGAAAAATGATAAATTAGATGTGCTTGAGGTGGATATGGATTCATGTAAGGATTTGGATAAGATTGTAAGTGTATTGGCTAGCTGTATATAGAGAATAGGAAAGATTGCCTGAGTAGTCTTGATTGTATTCTTGATTTCTTAGTGATAAGTTCCAACCCTTTCCAAATTATCTTTGAATGGGATTTTATAGGGATATAGTGATCATGGGTTGAATGTGCTCACATTAACCTAACAAAGGGAAGGATGAGGAATCATAATAAACTAACCATTGGGGCCAAAAATACACTTGGACAAGTGCAGTGAAAGTGGGCAAGAGTGGCACTGACACTATAGTCCAGGGTGGTACTATTATCTTGAGTTGATGGGCCTAGGGGGATGGATTAGTCATGGAAAGAGTAGTCTAGTTGAGCTAGTATTAGGTCTAAAAGGCTAAAAATGTCTAGGAATTAGTGAAAAGATGCTTATGAGGGTCATAAAAGTAAGCAGGAGGGACTTATGGGTTGGGTGTTAGTATCCACACTCAATTTACCAATTTTAAGATTTTATATGATTACATAGACTACAAACATGTGTATATTAGGATTGTGGTCTTAACCCATAACCCCTATTTTCTCTCTTTGATGGACCAATCACTTAGAACCCCTTTAATATCCATATCTTAAGAAACTTGATGTATTTATAATATCCAAATAATGCACATATCACAATTGTAATCTTTTGAGAGTCTTGAGTCATTCAAGAAAACCTAAAAATGACTGTATATATGATTATGTTTACTTAACTGAGAATGTTTTACAAACTTGAAGCTTGAAGACCTTAATATACATCAATGATCCTCTCTATGAATTTTAACCTTATTGAAGCTCTAAAAAGGTTCATTAACCCTTCAAACCTATCACACAATCTCTTCCCTTCACTTTTAGGCTTAACATCAACTATTTATCTAGCCATCTATAGTTTTGAGAGATTTTACCTATCTCCCATAGTCACAGATGTCAAATATAGTTGAATTAAACATGGAATGGGTGGATATGCTATGTAAGTCTACATACATTACTTATTTCACACAAATCAATCTCCAAAGTGCAATTAGATGAGAAGGACCAAGCCATTAGGATTGCATAGGTAGTTTATAGGTATTAAAAATCTAAATAATTGTTCATAAATCACATGCCACCAATCCTAAAACTATAAACCTAAAATGGAATTTCATAAATACATCTAACATCCTCCATGTGTACTCACTCCAACTCCTCTTCTCAAGTCTGTACCAAATGAAAACTATTGACCCTTTCTGAGTTGTCCAAGAGAATGATAAGAGAGAGGAAATGGTTTTCATCAATTTTAGATCTATTTAAACTACCTAATCTTGAAAATAACTTTTGGGGATTCCATAACACCATATCAAATCATTTACACCTATAGATGAGTCACCTCAATCCGTATAAACACCTAAGACTATTTTTTTATAGATGATCTTATTTTTTACATTGGACCAACAATATTTCAATTTTAAATCCTTATCTAACTCTTATCTAACATAATTAAATTATATTTCTTCTTGAAACATTTGTACTTTTGTGTAAAACTGTATAATTCCTTAAAATGATAAAAAAAGGTGGCATAAAGGGACATTAAGAAAATGGACAAATGTGACAAAGGTTAAAACATATTGTATGACCCTCAAAGTATGAATTAACCTCATTTAGGACCATGGTGACTATTTTAAAACCTATAATACTTTATGGAAAGTTTTAAAATGTAGGGGTTAACCAAATTGACCTAGGGTAAAATTTTGTCAACATTTTTGGTGATTTTTAGGGGTAGCATGCTTGCTATGCTAAGGACCAATTATGTTGACCTTTTAGTGGGAAATGGAGTTATCTATATATTTAAATTAACACTGATATACCTCTAAAAGGACTCCAAACTCATACCAAACACAATAAAAAACAAACACACAAGACAAGACAATAAAGCACACACATATGCTCTCTAAGCACTTAGGGAAAACACACAAACAACTCACACCAAACAATGTGCCAACCACTTATGGAAATATCACACCTATCATAATATATATAATACCTCAAAACACTTTAGGTTAATGAAAAATTATTTATTACTTCAACTATGATCAAATACAATGCTTCTAGAATCACTATTTCTCCATTAAAACCAACCATCATAAAATGAATGTTTGTCAAAGAAAACTTACTTATGGAGGTATTAAAATGACTTACCATTTTTGGAACTTATTCTAACTTCAAGTGTGCCACTTGTAAATCTCATGAATACTCTATCTAGACTTACTAAAGGCTTGCTTGACTTTCCATATTACTTTGCCTTTATTATGTTCACTTGGCACTCCTAAATTTGATCATTGGGAATCATGAAACCTTTATCAAATTCAAATGAATTTGAATCATGATATGTTTGTTATTATGAGTCATCAATTTTGTCTTCTAGTTTACCAAACACTTCATGGTCTTCCAAAGTTGTTTTTTGCTTGGTAGAGACCCCATACTCTTCTTTATGCTCATTAAGTAACTGATTGACCTCATCATTAGGTCTATATTCATTTTTAAGAGTTATAGACCTGATTATCTCTTAAAACCTTTAAATTATGGCATTGAATTATTTCCACATATCATCTACCTTTTCTTTAGGTTCATTCTCATTAACATTTTCTTCCTTGGAAATTAAAATTGAATGCTCATTAGGACTGTCATGATTTGTTACAACTAGAATAATAACCTCATTATCCATGTGAAAAATGTAGTTTCCACATGAAACTTGTCTTATATTTCCATTATAATTTTCCTCAAGAGACACATCACATTCTACACGGAGATGTATATACCAATACCTATTTATTTAAATCTATACTACTTTACTCCCCATTCATCAAGGTATAATTTATCTATACCATCAAGATGTGTTAGATGTTCTTGATCACTAGGATGATCTTTTTCATCACTAATATTGAAATTCACTTTTGATGTATAAGTAACATATGGATATACATGGAATTGAGATAGAGGCTTATATGTGATTGATACTTTAGCACCATACCTAGTCCTAAATGCCATATAAGACTAATCTCAAGACAAGTATCCTCTAATCTTAGAAATAAAATCTCTTGACAAGTATAGGTCAAATTTAGGTAGCATATATATATCCACAACATCTTAAGGAATAGTGAAATTAGGAAAATCATGAAAAATATGTTTCAAAACATTGATTATGCCAATTATCTCGGCAATTGACCCATCCAGTTATAAAATTATTTTTAAATGAAGCTCACACTTCAAATTCAACTTATCAGTTAATTTCTTGGGCATGATAGAAGTACTTGCTCCACTATCAATCAAATATCTATGAACCAAAGCATATCCAATGATTATAGAGAGTTAAAATGGAGGAGGTTTATCTAATTTCTCAATTTTTTTGGATGTCCTTCACTATACTTCAATGTGTTTGTCAAGGCTACCTCTTTCCCACATGGCTATTTGGTTTCCATGATGAATTTGGATATCTCTTCTTGGAATAAGTCTACTTGTCTAGGCATTACAAGTTTCTCCCACATTGATACATTTACATGAGCCTTCTTCATATTCTCTATAATATTAGTAAAAGATCAACTAACTTTAGCTTATCTAGTAGTAGGAATGGTGTTGCCTATAACTTATAATTCTAAGGTGTGAAATATCTCTTAGCATTTTTAATTATTTTATATACTTGTATATTTAGGACTAAATTAGTCATACATGCCCTTTGGATTGTTTTAAATCTCATTGATGGACCATTTCTAGCCCCTTGAACCTGTTTAATTGCCTTTATCTTTGACCTTATGTTTGCATATATATGAATTGAATCTTTGATTGATTTCCCTTGGTAATTCATAACACATGAGTTATATTACTAAAAATTAACTAAATAATACCCCACTTGAGTACTCTCTCCATTTTTATCTCCTTCATTAGGTACCTTATCTTGATTCATGGATGGCATTGTTCCCTAATTTTTCATGAAATCTTGATTGAAGGAATCATTGGCATAGATAGGTGGATCATGAAGTTGATCCCATAGAGGCTGACCCTCATTCTCTTGAGTAAGGTTTTTTTGAGTAAGAACTAATGATTTTGATGTGGATGGGGAATTGGGATTATAACCATTATATGTTTTTGCTTGAACTAATTATCCTTGGCCTTAAAGATGACCTTGAAAGGGTGATCTATTACCTTGATAGTTTGGATAGGATATATTATGTTGATAGTGGATTTGAAAATATCTCCCTTGATTTTATTATATTATCCTCTTGAGACCTAAATTATCTTGCTCAAGATCCTTCACTCTTTCTTCCTCATTAAATTTACTTAATTGACTAGGGGTAGCTAGAATATGTTTTGGTGTAGGGATGGGACATACAAAAGCTGTAAAGGTTTTTAGATCAGGTAATAGAGGCATATGGGGTCTTCGATAAATTTTTTATCCTGAATAAAATAGTTTTCATATATTCTATCCACTTCATAGGCATTAGTAAATGTGTCCCCTCCCATAGATTATACCATCATAGAAATATCACTGTCAAAAGCCTTAAGTTAATAAAGGAAAACATGATGTGTAATAGGTATTACCAATATTTGGATCCTATCCTATGTCTTTTAAAACCTTGTGTTGAAATCTTGAGTAGCTTCTTGAGGTACTCTCCTTATGTTGGTTAATTTCTTAGTCAATGACAAGTTGTCACTCTCTTCCTCAAACCTTATCCTCAAAGCATCACCCAATTCATCCCATATAGTGATAAATTCAAGATCCAAATTACCATAGAAATAAATATATTTCCCCTTGAAATAAATAACCAAAAAACTAATATCTATGTTCTCCTCAATGATATGATGTATATTTCATAAGTTGTTAATGTTTTTAATGTGTTCAATAAGTGTAATGGCAGTCTCACCTATGTATAAAGTGACACTTTTGAGGGCTAATATAGGAATGCCATCATAATGGGAAATTATTAGAGGAATATAGCCATTGACATATAAAAAATTTAGGTTCTTTTCTATGATAGCATTAGGATTTCTCAAGATTGGTCCAATCAAAAACTTTATTATAGGTCTATGAGCAAGGTATGATCTCTTTGGGTAAGGATGGGAATTAGTAAATCTATTTTATTTAATTGAATAATAAGGAAGATCATGGAAATCAAAAGGGATTAATTTAGTAATAAATCTTTTGTTTAGCTTAGGCATGAAATCATGCACAATTTTGTCACCAAGAGTCAATTATTAGAGTCTCTAGATACTATAGGAAGTATATTATTACATTCTCTTTGTTGTCAAGACCAACATTCACCGTGAATAACCTTCTTGGACCACATGTCCCACCAAGTCTTCTGGAAATATTATATCCCAAATTTTCACCCTAGAAAATTCAATTAGACCTTCTCAAATTTGAGATAACATGGAACTATCTTTAAGTATAGGTAGATTGCTACAAGAGATAGATATAAAGATTATGGGCTAGTTTCCTTGGTCTAACTATTTAGGCTCTCAACTACACTAGTATAATCACTTATTAGGGGAAAAAAAGGGTGGAATGAAACATAATATTAACCTATACTAATGGAGGTGATATGCCAAGGACATATCCACAAACATACTTTAAATTTGTACTATGAAGACAAATTACTAAAACTAGTCTTAACTCAAGGTTTTTCTAACATAATATTTCTACATGGAGACAGATTGTCATGCATTTACAAATGTGGGTGAATAAGAGGTATAATATTAGACAATACTAATCTTTATTCACTCTTTAAAAACACCTAACAAACACTCAAACTTCAATAGACTTATTAGAATAAGATATTAGTTATATAATGCATACAAGAGCATAATAAAAAAAAGGAGAAATAATCATCACTTGTGATCCAAATGGACTACTTGACATACTTAGGAAAGAATTTTAGAGACTAAACCAGCTTAATAAATTTATTCAAAGGCAAAATAAGATGTCAAACTATAAGGGCTTTGCCATACCAATTGTGGATAGTTTACAATGCCAAAATGGCTTCAATATATAGAGCAATAGGAGAAGAGAGAGAACGAATGATTTTGGAGAGTCACCATGCCAAGTGTCAAGTATTGAAGACTAGTTGAAATAAAAGATAAGTATTTAGATAATAGATAATGAGGTTTTTTTGGATAAGTGTCTATTTGAAGCATAACATCCTCTTAAATTTTGTGTAGGCACACTTCATTATCCTTCTTGAAATTGCTTTCTTGATGAAGAGTTCACTAATTATTTGAAATTTCCTTGGAATTAATTTACACATGTGCACTAACTTGATAAAGTGGAATCATGATTGGTTTAAGTTAGTATGCATCCCTCTAACTAATAACCTTATCTTTGCCACATGTTGTTTACCCCTACAATAACTCTCTAGCCCTCTAGGACTAATCTCTCACACTTGTCAATGTGGTGACTTTCACATACTCAAGAGGGCTCATTTTAGGTATGTGAGACACATATTCATAATCAATTTTTCCTCTAGTCTATCATATAGACTTCAAGAAAACTTAAAAACTTGGAAGCCACCTTGCTTCTCACTATTGTATCTAAGACTACCTACAATAATCAGCATGGTAGATGAGTCTCCATATATAAATAAAATGATAATTGGGTATGAGGAGTTAAAATACATATCCACACACATTTTATATATTGATTTTACTCATGTATTCCATTTATCACCTTTAAATCACTTCAAATCCTACAAAAAATGAAATTTGACCCATCCATATAAGTAATGGTATAAAATAATTGAGTTTTGGGGATCCTAAGAGAGTGAAAAGTATGTAAAAATCACTTTCAAATCCAATTGACCACTTCTAGATGCATTAATCTTAACCTTTTCCTCATCGGGTTCTTATGAGGGTTTTAGGTAATTTAGGTTCTTAAAAATGGTTATTAAAGTTTAGGCCCCTAACCTTTGAACCAATTATATTGAGTTCAATTAAACATCCCTTAACTCTCCATAATTTCTTAATACCCCATGCATCTCATTTGTATAGGTGGGAGTGAAAGAAGTTATCTCTCAAGTAGTTGTTATGCATTCTAGACACTGCTGAGACAGATTGAGGCAAAAAATGACCAATCTAAGTTATTCTCTAAGAACTTATGAGTATCATAAAACCTCCACTCTCCTTTTAAATTTATCACATTGCTTTTCAACATCAAATGATCATATGAATGATATTATAGGCCTAAGGTTCATGCCTAGTTATAGGCCTCACAAGCATATATTGGGTTTTCTAAGAGTGTGACCACCTATGAATGGTCATAATTAATATATGACCTAATAAAAACTTATTCATATCCAATTAAATCTTAAAAATCATCCCAAAATGACTTAAGACTCTTCCTTTCATCCTTTTCTCATTAATACACTAGGTTTGTAAGTTGCATTGCTTGTGGAGTGTCTCAGGTCTGAGACAAAATAGTGAGCACTTTTTTTATTTCTCTACATGTATAACATGTAATCTTAGTTTTTAAAAAATGCTTATAATTTTATAATTTATTAATTCAAAGCATGAGTTGCAGGTTGTGATAGTTGGATTATCTTTGATGAAATAAAGGTAGAGCAAGTAGACCATTTCATAATATTTATATTGATTGGTGGTTGGGAGCCACCATGGTCTGTTTAACAAAATATATGTAAATTATGAATCATATATGTTATTATTAATGAATTATGATCAAAATATAAACTAAATATTAATCTAAATGACTATTTATAGTGGGGCTTAAACTAGGGTGATTAGGTTAAAAAAGAAGCAAAAAAAGGAAAGGTAGGGTAGAAAAAAAGTACATGATTATTGTTCTTTGTCTCAAACATCAAGATAAGGCTTAAATTATAATTTAAAATTAATTTAACCAATGTATAATTTAAAATAGCATATGATCAAATATCACTACACACCAGGTAAGTATCTAAGAATAATATGAATAAATACAAGTAAGAACTGATTTTGCTTTAAAGATTTAATACTATAATAAAATAACATTTACACATATTTATGTAGATAAAATGAAATGAATAAAATTCAGATACATTGAAATAAACTATCATTGGACCAAATTCGTAACCCTCTATTGAAGATTCTCATCCAAAATTCTTAAAAACCTTTCAAATCTAAGACCTAGAAAAAATAATTGAGAGAGAAGCCATGATAAAAATTCACACAAATAATTGAGACAAAATTTATAGTATTCATTAATAGTATTAAATTGCTCTAAAATTTACAAATTAATTTTATCTCTTAAAACTCCTTGCCCCCTTTTTACAACAGATAGTGCTGCTTTTATAGAAAGTAAGGAAGTATGTCGGTCAGTTGCATCAACCTACAAGTGTACAAAGTAAGGACAATTATCCTTTTTACAAAGTTTCTAGAATACACTAGAGTTTTTAAATTGACCTGACCTTTAGGCAAATGCACTAAAAAATTTTCACATGCCTTTACAAGAGAATATTCCATTTTTTAAATATTACAAAATTCATATGGAATATAATATTTCTAACTAGTTGGTGGGCCCTGTGTTAATGTAGCTTCCTGCTCTTGTTGAAGAATATTCAATCTATATAGTTAGTTGTTGATAAAGTAAAGATAAATTAATATTTTTAAAAAAAATCTCTTGTTCATGTGATTCTAAGTCTTTAATGTTCTTTTTAACTTTTTTCATAGTTTGTTTGATGCCCCTAGCATCTCCTATTTTCTCTTCATATCACATCATGATTTCACTCTATATTTTTACTTTTAAATCAATGGATTTGAAATTGGTTATAATGATTATTATGTTATGATATGATTTTTACTGTGTTCCTTAAATTTTTTCATTAATGCATCTTTCAATAGGAAATTAAAAATAGTAAAACTATTATATTTAATTTATTGAAATTAAGATTTATTATAATTTTAAATTATTTTATTATACAGTAATTTATTTATGATATTTAACATATTAATTATGTTAATTAAATATAGATAAATCCTAATTAAACACTAGGATGAATATATACTTTAAATATTAGTAATAATTGATTATTACTAATGCTTGAAATATTACGATGATTTTAATTGAAAAAGGGAAGTTGAGTTACCTTATTATTAACTTAAAAAAATTAAGAGTGATAAATAGGGATTTTAATGAATAATTACTGGTGGAACTTCTAGTTTTAGATTAAGGTAAAAGCAAGTTTTGAAGGGGCCCCAAAACCCTAGTACAAGGAAAGAAAGAAAGAGCAACCAAAACCACAGGCAAAGCCTAAAAACTACAACAAGGAAGTAGGAAAAATAGGTTTTTAATGGACCTGAAACCACCAGAAGGACTACCAGTCAAAACCCAGATTTAACAGAGATCTGGCTACACCAAAGGTATAGGATTACAAAAAGAAAACAAAGAATAGGACCAGTTTCATAACCAACAAGAGGAACCAGATTATTCATCCAGTTCCAATATCATTTTCATAGTTTCTTTTCCTTTCATAACAGTATCCTGGGTGGAACTTCTAGTTGGTTATAGGGAACAAAACCTATAATATATTTTTACATATAATTACTGGTAGACTTCCAGTTAATTAGGGAATTTTAACAAATAATTACTAGTGGACTTGTAGTTAATTATGGGGAACAAAGAATATAGATTTGGCTTCAAGAGGAATTCAAAAGGTAAATGGGGATTAAAAAAAGTATTAAGAAAATAAAAAGGGAAGGATTTACATACATGAGAAGACATAGAAGATATAGAGGAAAGGGAAGCAGAAGTTAAAAGAAAAGAAGGCTTTAGGAAGCAAGAAGGGAAAATTTGGTCAGTAAAAAATAGAAAAGTGAAAGCCTATAGAAATTATATATTTTAGTCTCTCCCTATTTTTATTTCCTTACCTCCCTTATTTTATAAAATACTAGTTCTTTCAATTTAAAATGTATGTTTTCAGTAAACCCAGAACTTCCCCTTTACCTTAAATACAAGTCAAGTTATTTTTACTTCTCACACATTAAACATATTTTAATATATTTTTAAGAAATATTTATTTCATTTATCATTACCCCTTTACCCTCATTACCTCATTGCCTTCATGCAATAATTGTTAACAACATCCCTGGATTAAATCTTCCATAGCAGCCTTTGTAGTAGCCTTTTGACTAAGAGTATTGACGTTGTTACCATATAAATTAATTATAAACAATAGTTATTACCTCCTTCCATAATTATTGTTATTATATTATCATGGTTTTAAAATCTTTAGAATAATTTTGGGTCTTTAACAAAAATAGTATTTTACTACATCAAGTTTTGTTCTTTTCTTTTCTTTAATTTAGCCAAGATCAAGATTGGCAATTCAAGATACAAATTTGCACTTTCTTGGTAAATAAAGATTACCATGCAATAAAATTGTCCAAATAAAATATCACATTATATTTGAATAATATTATACTTAAATACTTGGGATAATCTTTATAAAAAAAGATTAATATGCATTTAAATCTTCACCAAAATAAAAACATAATCTTTGCACTAAAATAAATCAAGAACCAAATATCTTTCTACCAAATGTATGATTCTTTGCAAATGGAGAAAATAAAATGGAGTTTAACTTATGAGATTAAAGAATTAAAATATTTCCATGACTTTTTTAACAAATGTCCAAGAAGTCAATGCCACATTTATTTATTGGAATAAAGACTTAGAATTAAAAGAAAACATACAACCATGCTTATCATAAATAACCCATGATTAAAATACCACATCAATTATTTAAAAGAATCTTTATATCTTTTTGATAATATAAGAATGGTAGGATTCTTGATTTATTAGATAAAGAATTAAAATAAAAGAATATTTATATCTTTTTGATAATATAAGAATGGTAGGATTCTTGATTTATGGGATGAAGAATTAGAATAAAAGAATCTTTATATCTTTTTGATAATATAAGAATGGTAGGATTCTCTATTTATGGGATAAAAAATTAGAATAAAAGAATATTTATATCTTTTTGATAATATAAGAATGGTAGGATTCTTGATTTATATGATAAAGAATTAGAATAAAATAATCTTTATATCTTTTTTATAATATAATAATGGTAAGTTTCTTGATTTATGGGATAAAGAATTAAAAATATATCCCACAACTATTATAAATAACTATCCATGGAGGAGTGGGAATAGTATATTTTTGGGAATAAAATATCTGATGGTAGATTAAAAAATACCATTAAATAAGATATTAATTAATTAAATATATATATCTCATGGTAAAATAAAAATACTATTAAATGGGATATTAATTAATTATCCTGAATCACATGAAGAGTGAAAATCCTTTGGATCATAGTGGGAGACCCAAATTTTAGTTGGTTTAAATATTTATATGTTTAAATATTTAATAAATATGGGTTGAAATTTATATTCATAAACATATAATTAATATGGTTTTAATATAACATATATAGTTGATATATATTCAATATGATTATTTATATAGTCAAGATAGAAATTTAAGGGAATATAATTTATATAATATTAAACACTAAATTATACCGATTAATATATAATCAAAAAATTATAAAAGTGTGATCCCTTGATATAATTATAACAATGATTTTTCCTATTAAAAACCACATCATTAATTAAATTCATTGAGATAGATATAAATTAATTGCCCTATGGCATGCAAATTGGTTATCAACATTATTTTAAACCTCGTAAGTAAATTGTCTAGGGGCAGGGGAAATCATATCATTTTTTTTAATATTTAAGGTTTTTCTTTATATATGTAATGAAGATATTATAAATCTTATAAGGAAACTATCAGAATATGTTTGAAAATGATGATTTGTGGTAATGCATATTTTGTATTATCTAAAAATTATAGGAAAAGAATAATTAGAACCTTTAAGTAATTTTGATAGTTTTAGAAGTCAACTTAAACATTTTGGGAAATGCCAAAAAGATATTTGTTTCTCAAATTTACTTCTTCTATTTAAATAATTGAATTATGTTTTATCTTTAATAGACAAGTTAATATAGACTTTTGTTGTCATAATTGGTTGGCATGGTTTTGTCGATGTATGATTATTTATATCAGATATTACATGTATGTGTTAATGATCTTTAGATTACTTTACTAGATTGGTGAACTTATGCTTTGGATTATTTTTTTGATTTGTATATTATAGGGCTGTATTAATGATATGACCAAGTAGTGAAATTGTTTCTCAAGCTTAGATGGGTATGGATAACCTGATCAAGTGATGTGTTATGAATTTGACTAATCTAGATAACCAATGTTACTTAAAACTTGGACCAAAGTAATTTTAAATTAACTTTGTCAATTCATATGTATGATTTGCATATTGTGCAATATCATAGTTGAAATTTTTTCTTTATGATACACATTATGTAGTAGAATATTATAACACATTGGTGTACTAGCATGTCAAGCAGTATTTATTGATATTTGATATTGTATACATGATTTTAAAGTCCTTTAATATGTATACCCAAATGGTATGGCTATGTAAGGACTCTTGAATCAAGAAATACAACATATTTAATCCATATATACCTAACCCAAATATATGTATATATTATACCTGAGAAAATAATATTAGGTTTTGGATTTACTAAGTGGTATATAAACCATTTGATACCCTTTTTGTATGTAGTGAAAATTCATAGTGTAGCAATATAGGAAAACATGAGAGTAATGTTGGACATCAATAGTCCTAATTTATACATATTCGATGTAAGTAATAGGGTTATAAATATCATCCAGTCTTCTCTCTTTAATTAAGGAATACATTCATATATTTTCTTTTTATGATTTCATATGAGGAAACTATTGAATAAACTTTTATACCTTTACTAGTTTTTGTTAGAACTACATTAGCCTTAATTCTATGTATGTAGGTAGCATCAAAAATATGTATGGTAGCTTGGGGAGTGAGCATAGGCATAGGATCTAACTTTGATATGGTTTCCTTAGTGTGACATATACTATAAATTCTAGTGAAAGCAAATATGCTTTATGTAGTATAGTATTGTTATGCAAACTTGTCAACAGGATCAAGTTTGTCACATCTTGTAAGAATAAAAAAATTTATGCGGTTCATTTCATGAGAAAGTTAAATATGAAAGTGACTAGACATGTTTAGAATAACATATTGCATCATGAGGTGTACTTAGAGTTTATGTTCTCTTTAGATTTTTATTTGTAAGTATATTCAGATAGTATAATCTTGACTTGCTTTATTATTATGGTTGGATGTAAGATTGTTGTTAGTGTTGAGTAGGATACTCAAACATAAAGACCTATGATAGTATGGGATGTCATATAATTTTATAGTACAAAAATTACCTAGGTGGTACATACTATATTCATTTTATCTTGACTCATACCTAAATAAATATATAAGTTACGGTTATTAATGTTTGGGTAGAGTGAGCATGAACTATGATAGTATGGGATATCATTGGATATTTTATCTTAGATATATATACTTAGGTGGTACATATTGTAGATGTATATATATAATCTTATCTAAATTAATTGTTTGAATGATTTTATGATTATTACTTGAGCAATATGTTTATGTCAGCTAGTATGACAAAATGTGTGTGTGCATATAATCTTGTGAGTTTATACAAATTTTGAGTTCGACTATTATGTGTTATAGCTATATACATAGTTTTGTCTTACATGTGATTTTTTATGGAACAAGTAATGTAGGTTATTTCACCATTACATATATCAAGGTTTTTATGTGAGAGTGCTTGGGTAAGAACACAAGCTTGAATTAGTAAGATGTTATGCTAAGAGTGTATCTCTTAGCTATGGAATTATAGACCTATGATTTAGAAGATCGCATATGTCATGATTAGTTTTTCCATGTTTGGATTAGAGTTTTAATCCCTTCGATAGTGACATCTCATAGAGGATACCATCATAATTTAAAGTAGAACTTCATTGGACCTGATTCTGAGGAGTGGATATGTAGGATACCCAAGATTGTGTGGGGCATCAGGTCTAGATCTTTATGTTAGGTTAAGGTAATCTTGATTACATAAAAATCCATGAAGCTATTTTAATTAGTACCAGTACTTATTAAGGTAATTTGCATTATGCTAATGTCCCTAGTGTGATAGTAAAATTTTTGTATCATTCATCTTATTCTAATACTTACAGATTGGAATGTTGAAACTTTTACTACTTGATGTTGTTGATTATATGACTGACTAAAGTATTATACCAATTGTGGTTGAATGAATGTTCACTATTTAGCTTTTAAAAAAATTATCGAATTTTATAATAATGACTAGGTGGGTTGTTACATGTGGTATCAAAGCTTAGGCTCGAACTCTAAGACCTAATGAGTCAATTACAAGTTTTGTATCTTCTGTTTGTCAAAAAATATAATTTAAAAAAATGTGTGGTATATTGAGTAGCTAGCTTAAGAGTATTTTTAACCCCTTAGAGTTATAAAAGGGTGGGTTTATCAAGTGTTTGATTGGTGATGGTTTTATAAAGTGTATGGGTAAGAGAATATATATCATGGTTCTTGAGTTGTGAACAACAGTTTCTTACCATATTTTTTGATCTTTTGATTAAACACCTTGAGTATGACTACATCTTTCTTGGTGATCAAATTACCTTCACCACTTGCATTTATTTTTGACATGCATGGAGTGCTTCTCATTCCAATATATATATATATATATATATATATATATATATATATATATATATATATATATTCTTTCATTTTATGTCTTTATTACATAAAAACTAGGATTGAGAATTTCATTAGCTAGTTATAGATGGACTGGTTATAAATTCCTTTGTATTATGAGTTAGATTAGTATTCTTAAATTTGTTTTTATTTATATATACTTGAGAATAAGTATCATCTCTCTTCGTTATCTTAGAGGTGAGTTGTTATTCTCATTTTACTTGTACATCATTTTTACCTTAAAAAAGGTTCATATTTTTAGGATGTTGATTTCATGTTTTCTTAAGTGAAAACCTATTTTGAAATGTTTTTTGATCTCTTTTCCATTAAATTTATGGGATTGTGTTTCCTACTTCTTATTGAGAAAATTTGTAGGATTGGATGGAGTAGTGCATCCTTGTGGTTAATATTTCTTTCCAATTGAGGAAATAGGTTATGATTCTACTCTTGTAATTTGGTATGTAATGTGGATTTTAGTGTTATCTTTTACTGTATGAGGATATGTAGAAAGTTGTATTTTGAGTTGCTATCTCTCTATTTTCTACTTGTAATTTTATAAAGTTACTATTTTATCTAACTGTAAACTTGACCATGAGGAGTGGCTAGTAATGGATTTACATTAATTATAACTGATTATAATTTGAATGTTATTATCTACCTTTGTTAGACTAATAATATTCTCTTTTTAAAACATGTTGTTTTGAAGATTAGTATGTGTACCTTTCTATTGGGAGCAAGTAAGGTATTAGATGTACAAAATATCTTGGTAAGGGAAGAGATAAACTTTTAAACTTGTTGGGTGCTTTGATGTGTAATCAAGAGACATGGCTTCAATTATAAATTTGAAGGGAGATATAATCCTTTGCATAAGTATGATATGATAATTGTGAGATTATTTCTATAATAGGTTAAGTTGTGAAATTATGATTCTAGTTATGTTTAGCTAGTAGAAACATAATACAATCTTGGGATGATTGTATGATTTTCTTATATGTATGTTAGTACATATAGAAATTTCATGACATATAGTAATGATTTTTATGATCTGTTAATATAGATTATGTTTCCTTGATCCTCGTGCACATTTTTAGTTGGGGATCATCAAGTCATAGAGATATAAGGGAAGATTGATGAATTAGGAATGTGAGTTATAAACGATAGGATGTTATCCTATATAACCTCACATTGACTCAAATTATTGGTATTAAGCTGGATCTAAAAGATGGACTTGTCAAATCTAAGATTTGACCAGTGGAACTTGTCAAATTCAGTTGTATGGCCATACACATGTATATATTTTTACTAGTTCTTATTCATCATCATACTTATTTGGAGCTTTGATTGAGTTAGGACATTATTGGCATATTATAATTATCTAAGGCAACATGGATTAGTGATAGTATTACCATATACACATTACTTTTTCCAGGCACCCTTAATACTTTTCTTCAGTTTGAGAAATACACTCTCTAAGTTGGAGAGATGTGCAAAGGGATTGCAAGGTTTTGTGGAACTCTTCCTAGTTATTTGTTTTGATTTATGTGATGATCTCATGTGTATTTGGAAAGTTAGTAAGATTTTTTTTCAAGTTTTTTGACCCTGAGGTAGTCATGTTAAACCATTTTAGCATAAGTAACATTTGAAAAACTAAATTGTAAAATAGAAAATGTCATGAGTAGGGTATTTTAGATGGATACTCTATGAATAATATTAAATGAGTCCACTAGTACAAATTTTTAAGATAAAATTTGTAGTCATTTACATGCTATGATAATAGATACAATGTTTATATGGTGATAAACTCTTATGTCTTTCAGAACTTTTGTGTCATCGAGGTGATGACCAATTTTAATGGGGGATGACACATCCTGATTTTACCATATGTTTTTACCTTTAAATATATGGATATGAGATTGGTTATATTTATTATTATGTTTTGAGATTATTTTTATTATGTTTCTTAAATTGGTTCATTAATGCATCTTTCAATAGGAAATTAAAAATAGTAAAAATGTTATATTTAATTTGTCAAAATTAAGATATATTATAATCTTAAATTGTGTAATTATTGTTTTAGATAGTAATTGATTTATGATATTTAACATATTAATTATGTTAATTAAATGTGGATAAATCCTAATTAAACATTAGGATGAACATATACTTCAAATATTAGTAATAATTGATTATTAGTAGTTCTTGAAATATTATGATGATTTTACTTGGAAAAGGGAAGTTGAGTTACCTTATTATTAACTTGAAAAAATCAAGAGTAATAAATAGGGATTTTAATGGATAATTAGATGTGGAAATTCTAGTTAATTATTTGAAATAAAAGTTATAAGGGATTTTAATGGATAATTACTAGTAGACTTCCAGTTAATTATTAAGTTTTAATGGATAATTACTAGTGGACTTCCAGCTAATTATAGGGCATAAACCGTATAGATTTGGTTTCATGTGGCATATAAAATGGGAATTGGGAGTTAAAAAAAGTATTAAGGAAATAAATAGGGAAGGATTTACACACACAAGAAGAAATGGATGATATATAGGAAAGGGAAGTAGAAATTAAAAGAAAAGAAGGCTTTGGGATGCAAGAAGGGAAAATTTGGTCAGTAACAAATATAAAAGTGAAAGCCTATGGAAATTTAAAATTGTATTATCTCCCTATTTTTATTTCCTTACCTCCCTTCTTTTCTAAAATATTAATTCTTTCAATTTAAAATGGATGTTTTCAACAAACCCAGAACTTCCCCTTTACCTTTAATACACTTCAAGTTATTTTTACTTCTTGGACATTAAATATATTTTAATGTAATTGTAAGCTATAGTTATTTAATTTATCATTAGGCCTTTTCCCTCATCACCTCATTTCATTCATGAAATAATTATTACCAACATCCTCAGATCAAATCTTCTATAGTAGCTTTTGTAGTAGCATTTTGACTGGGAGTATAGACATTGTTACAATATAAATTATTTATAAAAAATTGTTATTACCTCATTCTAGAATTATTTTTATTATTTAATCATGGTTTAAAATCCTATAAAACAACTATGGGCATCTAAAAAAATATTATTTTACTATATCAAGTTATGTTCTTTTCTTTTCTTTAATTCAGCCAAGATCAAGATTGGCAATCCAAGATCAAGATTTGTACTTTCTTGGTAAATAAAGATTACCATGAAATAAATTTTTCCAAATAAAATACCACATTTTATTTTAATAATATTAGATTTAAATACATGGGATAATCTTTATGTGTGTGTGTGTGTGTGTGTGTGTGTGTGTGTGTGTGTGTGTGTGTGTGTGTGTGTGTGTGTGTGTGTGTGTGTGTGTGTGTGTGTGTGTGCGCGTGCGTGTAAATCTCTACCACAATAAAAACATAATCTCCCCACTAAAATAAATCAAGAACCAAATATCTTTCCACCAACTATATGATTATTTTCAAGTGGGGAAAATAAAGAGGAGATTAAATTATGAGGTTAAAGATTTAAAACATTTCCATGACTTTTTTAAAAAAAACCTCCAATAAGTCAATGCCACATTTCTTTGGTGGAATAAAGACTTATATTTAAAACAAAACATGCAACCATGCTTAACTTAAATAACCCATGATTAAACTATCACATCAATTCTTTAAAATAATATTTATATCTTTTTTATAATATAAGAATGGTAGGATTCTTGATTTATGGGATAAAGAATTAAAATAAAAAAATATTTATATCTTTTTGACAATATAATAATGGTAGGATACTTGATTTATGGGATAAAGAATTAGAATAATAGAACCCTTATATCTTTTTGATAATATAAGAATGGTAGGATTACTGATTTATGGGATAAATAATTATAATAAGAGAATATTTATATCTTTTTGATAATATAAGATTGGTAGGATCCTTGATTTATGGGATATAGATTTAAAATAAAAGAATCTATATATTTTTTTGATAATATAAGAATGGTAGGATCCTTGATTTATGGGATAAATATTTATAATAATATAATCTTTATATATTTTTGATAATATAAGAATGGTGGGATCCTTGATTTATGGGATAAATATTTAAAATAAAAGAATATTTATATCTTTTTGACAATATAATAATGGTAAGATTCTAGATTTATGGGATAAAGAATTAGAATAAAAGAATCTTTATATATTTTTAATAATATAAGAATGGTAGGATTCTCGATTTATGGGATAAAGAATTAGAAAAAAAAATCTTTATATCCTTTTGCTAATATAAGAATGGTAGGATTCTTGATTTATGGGATAAAGAATTAGAAAAAAATAATCTTTATATCCTTTTGATAATATAAGAATGGTAGGTTTCTTGATTTATGAGATAAAGAATTAGAATAAAAGGATCTTTATATCTTTTTGATAATATAAGAATGGTAATATTCTTGATTTATGGGATAAATAATTAAAAATATATCCTAGAACTATTTTAAATAATTATCCATGGAGGAGTGGAAATAGTATATTTTTGAGAATAAAATATCCAATGGTAGATTAAAAAAATGCCATTAAATAAGATATTAATTAATTAGATGTATATCCCATGGTAAAATAAAAATAGCATTAAATGGGATATTAATTAATTATCCCAAACCACATGAAGAGTGAAAATACTTCGGATCATAGTGGGAGACCCAAATTTTAGTTGGTTTAAATATTTATGTGTTTAAATATTTAATAAATATGGTTTGAAATTTATATGCATAAATATATATTTAATATGGTTTTAATATAACTTATATATTTGATCTATGATCAATATGATTATTTATTTAACTAAGATATAAATTTAAGAGAATATAATTTATATAATATTAAACACTATATTATACCAATTAATATATAATCAAAAAATTATAAAAGTGTGATCCCTTGATATAATTATAACAGGGATTTTTCCTATTAAAAACCATATCATTAATGAATTTTTTTGAGATAGATATAAATCAATTGCACTTTGGCATGAAAGTTAGTTTTCAGCATTATTTTAAACCTCATAAGTAAATTGTCTAGGGGCAGGGGAAATGATATCATTTTTTTAATGTTTGAGGTTTTTCTTTATATATGTAATGAAAATATTATAAATATTATAAGGAAACTATTAAGATATGTTTGAAAATGATGATTTGTGATAATACATATTTTGTGTTATCTAAAAATTATGAAATAAGAATTATTAGAGCCTTTTAGTAATTTTTATAGTTTTAGAAGTAGTCAACCTAAATATTTTGGGAAATACTAGAAAGCTATTTATTTATTAAATATACTTCTATTCAAATAATTTAATTATGATTTATCTCTTATAGATAAGCTAATATAGACTTCTGTTATCATAATTGGTTGGCATGGTTTTGTCAATGTATGCTTATTTATTAAGATATTGTATGTAAGTCTTAATGATCTTTAGATCAGTTTATCCGATTAGTGAACTTATGCTTTGGATTATTTAATTGATTTTTATATTATGGGGCCACATTAATGATACAACCAAGTAGTGAGATGGTTTCTCAAGCTTGGATGGGTATGGATAACTTGATCAAGTGATGTGTTATGAATTTGACTAATTTGAATAACCACTGTTACTTAAACTTTGGTCTGAAGTAATTTTAAATTAATATTGTCAATTCATATGTATGATTTGCATGTTTTGTGATATCATTTTTAAAATGTTTTTTATTTATGATACACATTATATAGTAGAATCTTATAGCACTTGGGTGTACTAGCATGTCAAGTAGTATTTATTTATATTTGATATTGCATGCATGATGTTAAAGTCCTTTGATATGTATACCCAGATGGTATGGTTATGTAAGGACTCTTCAATCAAGATCTACATCATACTTAATCCATAGATACATAACCCACCTATACATATTTATTATACTTGAGAAGATAATATTACGATTTGGATTTACTTAGTGGTATACAAACCATTTGATACCCTTTTTGTATGTAGTGAAATTTCATAGTGTAGTAGTATATGAGGACATGAGAATGATGTTGGAAATCAATAGTCCTAGCTTATACATATTTGATGTAAGTAATAGGTTTATAAAAATCATCTAGTCTTCTCTCTATAATTAATTTATACATTTATATGTTTCTTTGTATGCATTCATATGAGGAAACTATTGAGTAAACTTTTATACCTTTAGTAGTTTTTCATAGAACTACATTAGCCCTAATTCTATGTATGTAGGTAGTATCATATATATGTATGGTAGTTTGGGGAGTGAGAATGGACATAGGATCTAACCTTGATAAGTTTTTCTTAGTTTGACATCTTCTATAAATTCTAGTAAAAGTAAATAGCCTTTATGTATCATAGTACTATTATGCAAACTTGTCGATAGGATCAAGTTTATCTCATCTTGTAATGATGAAATTTGTATGTAGTATATTTCATGAGAAAGTTAAATGTGCAAGTGACTAAAATTTTTTAGAATAACATAGTGCATCATGACATGTACCTAGAGTTTATGTTCTCTTCAGATTTTTATTTGTAGGTATAGTCATATAGTATAATCTTGACTTGATTTATTAATATGGCTAGATGTAAGATTGTTGTTGGTGTTAAGTAGGATACTCAAACACAAAGACCTATGATAGTATGGGATGTCATAGAGTTTTATAGTACAAAAAGTACCTAGGTGGTACATACTATATTCATTATATCTTGATTCATACCTAAATAAATATATAAGTTATGGTTATTAATGTTTGGGTTGAGTGATCATGAACTATAATAATATGGGATATCATAAGATATTTTATATTAGATGTATATACTCAGGTAGTACATACTATAGTTGTATATATATACTCTTACCTAAATTGACTATTCAAATGATTTTATGATTATTACTTGAGCAATATATTTATATCAGCTAGTAGGATAAAATGTGTGCATGCATACAATCTTGTGAGTTTATATGAATGTTAAGATCAACTGTTATGTGTTATAGCTATATACTTAGATGTGTCTTACATGTTGTTTTTTATGGAATAAGGAATGTAGGTTCTTTCATCATTACTTATATCTAGGTTTTTATGTGAGATTTCTTGGGTAAGAACACAATCTTGGATTAGTAGGATGTTATGCTAAGAGTGTGTCTCTTAGCTATGAGATTGTAGACCTAAGCTTTAGAAGCTCACATATGTCATGATTAGTTTTTATATGTTTGGTTTATAATATCAATCCCTTTAGTGGTGATGTTTCATGGAAGATACCATCATAATTGAAAGGAGAACTACATTAGACCCTAATTTTGAGGAGTGAATATGTAAGCTATCCAAGATCTTGTAGGGTATTAGGTCTAGATCTTTAGGATAGGTTAGGGTAATATTTATTGTATATAAATCTATGTATCTGGTTAAATTAGTACCAGTACCTAGTATGGGAATTTAGATTATGCTAATGTCCCTAGTGTGATAGTAAACTTTTTATATCATTCATTCTATTCTATTGCTTGTAGTATTGGAATGTTGAAAATGTTACTACTTAAAGTTGATGATTATATGATTGACTAAAGTAATCTAGTAGCTATGGTTGAATGAATGTTTGGTACTTAGTGTTTTTAGAAAAATTAATACATTTTTTAATAACAACTAGGTGGGTTGTTATATGTGGTATCAGAGCTTAGGCTCAAACTCTAGGACCTAATGAGTCCATTACCATTTTTGTATCTTATGTTTGTCAAAAAACATAATTTAGAAAAATGTGTGGTATATTTATTGGGTACCCTAAGAGCATTTGTAACCCCTTAGAGTTATAAAAGGGTTGGTATATCAAGTGTTTCATTGGTGATGGTTTTATAAGGTGTATGGGTAGGAGAGTATATATCTTAGTTTTTGAGTTGTTAATAAGAGTTTCCTACCATATTTTTTGGTATTTTAATTGAACACCACAAGTATGACTGCATCTTTCTTTATGACCGAATAACCTTCACCACTTGAATTTATGTTTGACATTCATGGAGTGATTCTCATTTTAATATATATATATATATATATATATATATATATATATATATATATGCTTTCATTTTATTTCTTTCTTACATAAAAAATAGGAATGGGAATTTATTTAGTTGGTTACAGATGGCTTGATTATAAATTTATTTGTGTTAAGAAGTGTAGATTAGCATCCTTATTTTTTATTTATTTATATATACTTGAGAAGAAGTATCATCTCTATTCGTTAGCTTAGAGATGAGTTGTTATTCTCATTTTACTTGTACATCATTTTAATCTATCAAAAAGGTTCATATTTATAGGATGTTGATTTAGTGTTTTCTTAAGTAGAAACCTGTTTTGAAATGTTGTTTAATCTCTTTTCCCTTAAGTTTGTGGTATTGTGTTTCCTAATTCTTATTGAGAAATGTTTTAGGATTGGATAGATTAGTGCATCCTTATGCTTAATATTTCTTTCTAGTTGAGGAAATATCTTATGATTATACTCTTGTAATTTGGTATGTAACATGGATTATAGTGTTATCTTTTATCGTATGAGGATATGTAAAAATTTGAATTTTAAGATGTTATCTATCTACTTTCTACTTATAATTTTATAGAGTTACTATTTTATCTAAAATGTAAACTTGATCATGAGGAGTGGCTAGCAATATATTTATATTAATTATAACTAATTGTAATAAGAATGTTATTATCTACCTTTATTAGAATAATATTATTACCTTTTTAAAATGTGTTTTGGAGAGTAGTATGTGTACCTTTCTACTAGGATAAAGTAAGGTATTAGATGTGCAAAACATCTTGGTAAGGGTGGAGATAAAATTATAAACTTGTTATGGGCTTTGATGTACAAGCAAGAGACATTGTCTCACTTAATAAGATGAAGGGAGATATGATAATTATGATATTATTTATATAATAGGTTAAGTTGCAAAATTATGATAATAATTATGTTTAGCTAGTAGCAACTTAATATGGTCTTGAAATGATTGTATGATTTTCTTATATGTATGTTAGTACATATGGAAATCTTATGACATACAGTAATGCTTTTTATGATTTGTTAGTATAGATTATGTTTCTTTAAACCTCATGTAATTTTTTAGTTGGGGATCATCAAGTAATAGAGACCCAAGAGAAGAGTGATGAATTGGGAACATGATTTCTAAGTGATAGGATGATATACTACTTAGCCTCACATTGACTCATATTGTTGGTACTAAGTTAGATATGATAGATAGACTTGTTGAATCTAAGATTTGATAAGTAGTACTTGTTAAATTCAATTGTATGGCCATATGCATGTATATTAGATGGTGTTTTATGTGGATGATTATTCCATGATGTATACATTTTTACCAGTTCTTATTCATCATAATACTTGTTCAGAGATATAATTAAGTTAAGAAAGTATTGACATGTTATACTTATCTGAGGCAACACGGAGTAGTGATAGTATTAACATATACACATTATTTTTTCCAAGTACACTTAATACTTTTCTCCAGTTTAAGAAAAACACTCTCTAGGTTGGAGAGATGTGTAAAGGGACTGGAAGGTTTTCTGGAACTCTTCGTAGTTATTTGTTTTGACTTATGTGATGATCTCATGTGTCTTTTGAAAGTTATTAATAATTTTTCAAAGTTATTGGACCCCAGGGTGGTCATTTTAAACTATTTTAGCATTAGTAACATTTACAAAACTAAATTACAAAATAGAAAATATCATGAGTAGGGTCTTGTAGATTGATACTCTATGAATAATATTAAATGAGTCCACTAGTAAAAAAACTTAATATAAAATTAGTAGTTATTTTCATGCTATGATAATAGATACAATGTTTATATGGTGATAAACTCTGATGTCTTTCAGAACTTTTGTGTCATTAGGGTGATGACCAATTTTATGGGGGTGATGTCACATCCTAATTTCACCATATGTCTTTACCTTTAAATCTATGGCTTTAAAATTGGTTATAACTATTATTATGTTGTGAGATGATTTTTATTATGTTTCTTAAATTATATCATTAATGCATCTTTCAATAGGAAATTAAAAATAGTAAAATTGTTATATTTAATTTGTCAAAAGTAAGATATATTATAATCTTAAATTGTTTAATTATTGTATTAGACAATAATTGATTTATGATATTTAACATATTAATTATGTTAATTAAATGTTGTTAAATCTTAATTAAACACTAGAATTAATATATACTTTAAATATTAGTAATAATTGATTATTAGTAATGCTTGAAATATTACAATAATTTTACTTGGAAAAGGGAAGTTGAGATACCTTATTATTAACTTAAATAAATAAAAAGTGATAAATAGGTATTTTAATGGATAATTACAGGTGTGAATTCTAGTTCATTATGGGGAACAAAACCTATAAGGGATTTTAACGAATAATTACTAGTGGACTTCTAGTTAATTACAAAATTTTAATGGATAATTACTCGTGGACTTCCAGTTAATTATGGGGAATAAACCCTATAGATTTGGTTTAAAGTGGCATATAAAATGGAAATGGGGAGTAAAAAAAAGTCTTAAGGAAATAAAAATGGAAGGATTTAGACACACAAGAAGACATGGAAGATGTACGGGAAAGGGAAACAAATGTTAAAAGAAAAGAAGGCTTTGAGAAGAAAGAAGTGGAAATATGGTCAGTAACAAATATAAAAGTGAAAGATTATGGAAATTATATATTTTAGTCTCTCCCTATTTTTATTTCCTTAACTCCGTTCTTTTCTAAAATACCAGTTCTTTCAATTTAAAATGGATGTTTTCCACAAACCCAAAACATCCCCTTTACCTTAAATACACTTCTATTTATTTTTACTTCTTGCACATTAACTATAAATTAATATAATTTTAAGATATAGTTATTCCATTTATCATTAACCATTTTCCCTCATTACCTCATTTCTTTAATGCAATAATTGTTACCAACGTCCTCAGATCAAATATTCCACAATAACCTTTTGACTGGGAATATTGACGTCACCATATAAATTATTTATAAACAATAGTTATTTCCTCCTTACGGAATTATTTTTATTATCTTATCATGGTTTTAAAAACTATGGAACAAGTATGGGCATCTAAAAAAAATGGTATTTTACTATATTAAGTTTTATTATTTTCTTTTCTTTAATTTAGCCAAGATCAAGATTTACACTTTCTTGGTAAATAAAGATTACCATGCAATAAACTTGTCCAAATAAAATACCATATTGTATTTTAATAATCATAGAGTTAAATACTTGGGATAATCTTTAAAAAAAATATTAATATGCATTTAAATCTCCATTAAAATAAAAACATAATCTCCCAACTAAAATAAATCAAGAACCAAATATCTTTCCACCAACCATATGATTCTTTTCAAATGGGAAAAATAAAGAGGAGTTTAACTTATGAGATTAAAGAATTAAAATATTTTCATGAATTTTTTTTAGAAAACCTCCAACAAGTCAACATCACATTTCTTTAGTGGAATAAACACTTAGACTTACAACAAAACATGTAACCATGCTTATCTTAAATAACCCATGATTAAACTACCACATCAATTCTTTAAAATAATATTTATATCTTTTTGATAATATAATAATGGTAGGATTATTTATTTATGAGATAAATAATTAAAATAAAACAATCTTTATATCTTTTTGATAATATAATAATGGTAGGATTCTTGATTTATGGGATAAAGAATTAGAATAAAAGAGTCTTTATATCTTTTTGATATTATAAGAATGGTATGATTATTGATTTATGGGATAAATAATTATAATAAAAGAAACTTTATATCTTTTTTGATAAATTAGGAATGGTAGGATTCTTGATTTATGGGAGAAAGAATTAGAATAAAAGAATCTTTATATCTTTTTGATAATATAAGAATGGTAGGATCGTTGATTTATATGATAAAGAATTAAAATAAAAGAATACTTATATATTTTTGATAATATAAGAATGTTAGGATTCTTAATTTATGGGATAAATAATTAAATATATATCCCACGACTATTTTAAATAACTATGCACGCAGGAGTGTGAATAGTATATTCTTGGGAATAATCTATCCAATTGTAGATTTTTAAAAATACCTTTAAATAAGATATTAGTTGATTAAATATATATCCCATGGTAAAATAAAAATACCACTAAATGGATATCAATTAATTATCTTGAACCACATGAAGAGTGAAAATCCTTCAGATCATAGTGGGAAACCCAAATTTTAGTTGGTTTAAATATTTATATGTTTAAATATTTAATAAATAATGTTTGAAATTTATATGCATAAATATATAATTAATATGGTTTTAATATAACATATATATACTTGATCTATAATCAATAAGATTATTTATTTAATTAAGATAGAAATTTAAAATAATATAATTTATATAATATTAAACACTATATTATACCAATTAATATATAATCAAAAAATTAAAAAAGTGTGATCACTTGATATAATTATAACCTGTATTTTTCTTATTAAAAACCATATCATTAATGAATTTTTTTGAGATAGATATAAATCAATTTCTCTATGGCATGCAAGTTGGTTGTCGGTATTATTTTAAACCTCGTAAGTAAATTGTCCAGGGCAAGGGAAATCATATAATTTTTTTTAATATGTGGGGTTTTTATTTATATATGCAATGAAAATATTATAAATATTATAAGGAAAATATCACAATATGTTTAAAGATGACGATTTTTGGCAATACATATTTTGTGTTATCTAAAAATTATGGAAAAAGAATAATTAGAGCCTTTTAGTAATTTTGATTATTTTAGAAGAAGTCAAACTAAATATTTTAGGAAATGCCAGAAAGATATTTGTTTATTAAATGTACTTCTATTCAAATAATTAAATTATAATTTATCTCTTATAGATAAGTTAAAAAAGACTTTTATTATCATAATTGGTTGGCATGGTTTTATCGATGTATGCTTATTTATATCAGATATTGCATGTATGTGTTAATGATCCTTAGATTAGTTTACCCAGTTGGTGAACTTATGATTTGGATTATTTATCTAATTTATATATTATGGGGCTGAATTAATGATACAACTAAGAAGTTAGATGGTTTTTCAAGCTTGGATGGGTATGGATAACCCGATCAAGTGATGTGTTATGAATTTGACTAATCTAGATAACCAATGTTACTTAAAACTTGTGCCAAAGTAATGTTAAATTAACATTTTCAATTCATATGTATATAGGTAGAAAAGCAGGGAATGAACCCTTATAGAAGCAAAGAAACCATGAAGGCAATTAGTATAAACGATGTCTTACAATAGGAATGACACGTTCAGTGAACCAACAGACATAACAAAACTAAAATAGGAAAAAATGAGAGACATAGAATCTAGAAAAACAAGAGCTAAAGTGGCCATATCTCTCCTTACATAAACATAGATTTGATGAGATCATTCAATTTATCAGTGTTCTCCACATTGATAGTAGAAGCAATAGTACCCAAGTCCTGTAGCATAGACATGTTTAGGAGAATAGAATTTTGGAGCCCAGTGGAAAAGTTCTACTCTAGTTTCTAGATGCAACCCTTTAGGGCAACAATTTTAGTTTTCAAACCAGTCTCAGTTTCATTTTCCTCATCAACTTCCTCCACATACATCTTTCCCTCTTTGTCAACAATTTTCATAATGTCAGCAACATCCTCAGTAGTAGCCTCAAATTCTCTTGTCTCCTGCTTACCTTCACTATCCTTAGAGATTTCTTGAACTTCCAATTCCTTATTCTCCTCATCCTGAGTGGCTTCCTCTGAGGTGCTCTCAGATTAGTCAATAAGCCTAGCCTTGGGATCAAGTTTGCCATTAATCTTCCCCGACCATCGAACTCTTGAGGAGAGGGCTTCCTTACTAACCTTAGTGGACAAATGGGATTTACTAATTTGACCCCCAGGGGTCCTATAAGGATTTTTAGGGGTCCCCATAGTGGTTCCCCCAATAACCTCTTCGCTAGCATAAAACTTCCTCTTCATTCCCTTCGTACTCACAAAGGAGCTAGGGGTGTCTAAGGGAGTCTCCTCAGGAGTAGAAAAGGAAACTTCTTTAGTTTTAGTAGAGACAGGGGAAGGACAGGGCTCTACAATAGCATCACCACTAAAAGGGTTAGAATAAATTTCCCCGCTATCAATTCTAATAGTCTTGGATGGCTCAAGGTCACGGTGGAAATTATACAAACAAAAAATGAGGCCCTAATGAAGGGGGATAGGATTCATATCAGGTTTTTTTGCCATTTTTGCTCTCACTCTAATGATAGAATGCTCTAGGGAAGAGAACAAATAAAGGGAAAGATGATGAGAGCATTACACCTAAAATGATTTAAAAGGGGGAGATGATAATTATAGAACCTAGTAAAATGTCCCTCCAACATGAAATACTTCATGAGGATGAAGCAGACACCATCCCACGGCTCAAGCAATTTGGCTCAATCAAATCCTCCTTGGTAAGGAACAAGTTCTTCACCTTCTCCAAGAAATAGCTTTTGGCTAAAAAGGTCCATGATTTTTGTTTTCCATTGTAGCTTCATCCCTTGTGTAGACATGCCTATGGCCATAACTATCACCTTTTCTAAAATCTCAAAGCTAATTCCTCTAACAGTGACTCACCATTTTAGACAAGACCTCACAAATTATTTAGATAGGTTTTCATCAAACCCATTGAGCTTCTCCAAGTAGGGACTAATCCCACCCTCTTTACAGTAGTGCTAGACCACTAGGTTGTCTTTGAACTCACAACAAGAAACTGGTTCCATTCTAATTCTATCACCCCTCATTTTGGATTTACTTAGCAAACTAGGAGAATATCTATTTTTTACCTCCATAATTGAAGTAACTTCAAGCCCTTGATCCTAAATATGCATAATGGTAATGTGATAGCACATAATTTAGAGCATCATGTAGAGATGACACTCCTCCCATGCTTAAACATAATTTCCCAAAGATCTCCATAATGATGAAACAATCCACTTTCCTTAACAAATTGGTACAATAAATCATAAATGATTATCAAAATAGTATAATAGGCCTTGAACGCTGAGATCCACGTCGACACCCTCTAAAGGGACTGACTAATAGAGCTATCCTTCCAATATGTCTGACTCATCCTTAACACATCATTTCCTTTTGGATGAGATCTCTAATATTTAAAGGGATATGATCTATTTGGCACCAACATCACCAATTTGAAAATTGTTGGCTGAGATTGGCACAGGTATCAACAACACTATTTCCCTCTCTATAAATATGTGAAATATCAACTTTGGTAAGCTTCTGTAGAAGAAATTAAATATCCCAAATGATATCTTTTAACTTAATGCCCACATTAGATGCTTTGTTAACTTCATCAATAACCATTTTAGAGTCCCCTTGGACACTCAAATTCCTTATACCGAGGGATATAGCCAATTTTATCCCCCATAAGAGAGCAATTTCTTCAGCATAGTTATTACTTTGATAGCCTATTCCACCATCATAACAAACAATCATCCACCCTTTTTCATTTCTTATAATCCTTCTCCCACTAGCTTTACCATCAGACTTGGAGGCCCCATCAAAGTTAAGTTTCATCTAGTTAGGCTTCAGGGGATTCCATCTAGTATTAACTCTGTAGAATTTTGGAATTATTATAAGTAGGAATATGATTTAGTACCTTCCATTTAGCCATAATTTGTTCTTCTTCTTGAGTTAGGGGTTTCTCTATAGTATGAATATGAGTAATGGTGACACTTTCCAAATGAGTCTTAACAAAATAATGAAACATCTGAGAGACATTTCTAATAGTATCCCTAAAAATTGTGGTTACGCTCTTTCCATAAAATCTAACTCAAACAGGGTAGAGTTTGATTCCATAATTCCATGAGCCAGGGATGAGAAAAGGTAGGATTCTAGCTAATAATGACTTCTTTAAGGTTAGAGTTATAGACCCATTCAATACCAAAATAATTTAGGATTATGCCCCAAAGTTCCTAGGCAAAATCATAGTGTATGAAAAGGTGAGAAACTATTTCCTCTTTTGAACAACACAAATAGCATCTATTGACTAGGGTAAACCCTCTCTTCTGAAGGTTGTCTTGGGTTAAAATTTTGTTATGAGCAGTAGCCCACCAAAACATGTTAATTTTTGGTATAATTTTATAGTTCCAAACTTTTTTCCATATCTCCTTATTTTGAGCCTCAAGAATCAGTAAATGATAAGTAGACTTGATAGAGAATCATCCATTCTTATCTAGCCACCAATACTATTCATCTTCTCATGGGAAGAGATGGATTCTAATCTCCTAAATCAATTGTTGAATATCTAGAACTCTAGGGAAGAGCTCAGGCCAATGAGCACAACAATCCAATAGATTTCTCCAGCTCCTTATGCCATTGTTATTAGAAATATAATCACTAACTTTATCTCCAAAAAATTGAGTAGCAATGTCAAAATTTTCTTTGTATTTTCCCTATGTGATAAGAGCCTTATACTTTACCCAAATGTCATTCCATAATTTAATATGCCAACCATTTCTCAATTTTAATCTAATTCCTTGCTTAAGAAGGCTTCTACTTTTTAGCATTTTATTCCATATCACAAATCCCTAGGGTAACCCTACCTATTATAGAAAGTTGGAACCATCAATACTATGCATATATTTGGCATACAATATTTCCCCCCAATCATTATTTTTATGAATTAGATTTCAGTTGATTTTGGAGAGAATGGCTTTGTTCATGTTCCTGATGGATATAATATTGAGGCCACCATGTGATTTCAGAAGACACAATTTTTTCCAACTGACCAAAGACATTCTCTATTTATCTTATAGTCCTATCCATAAGAATTTTCTTTGAATCTGCTCCAATTTGTCAGCAAAATATGTAGGTATTTTAAAGAGAGACAAGAAGTAGGTAAGAATCCCTTATAGAGAGGCCTGAAGAAGCTACAGTTTGCCTACACTGCTGAAAAGTTTCCCTTTCCAACCAAGAAGTTTCTTCTGAGTTCTTTCCAATAATCCATTTCAAAAACTTGGAGATACCTCTTTGACCATGAGGGGAAGGCCCAAATAGGTAGCAGGTAGAACAACTTCAACACAGTCTAGGATGTCAATGATTTTTTGTCTAAGGTCATTAGGAGTATTAAAGAAGTACACAATGATTTTTTGGAGATTTCTGCTTTGCCCAGACTCTATGGCATAGTCATTTAAAATATTATTCCACTTCCTAGCTTCAATCATTGAGGAGATGCCAAAAATAATGGTATCATCCACAAACTGCTGCACCACCATAGGCGGAAGGGAGAAAGTAGGTTTGATGCCCACTAAATGTTTAGAGACTATATTAGCTTGTATGTATCTCACAAATGCCTCCACCATTATGATGAATAAGTAAGGGGAGAGAGGGTCCCCCTGGTGGATTCCTCTCAAAGAAGAGAAGAAACATGTAGGGACCCCATTGACCAGAACTAAAAGTTTAGCAGAAGAAACAACGTTCCATATAAGGTGAGATATTTTATCATTAAACCCAAATTTCCTGATGAATTAAAATAGAAAATTCCATGATACCCTATCATATTCTTTAGAAATGTCGAGCTTAAGAGCCATACTAAGGATTCTACTCTTGTCCATGGAATGAATAGTCTCATGAGTGGAGATCACATCATCAAGAATTTGTCAACTTGGGACAAAGCCTTTTTGAGCAGGGGAAATAATTTTGTCTAAAAAAGGTTGGATTCTCATAACCAACACTTTAGTGTAGATCTTATAAATAGTGTTACTTAGACTAATAGGTCTAAATTTTGAAAGGTGTGTGGGATGTGACCTTTTAGGAACAAGTACTATAAAAGTATTATTAGCTTGTTTCAAAAGTTTACCTAATCTAAAGAAGTCACAGATAGTAGCTGTAAGATCCATTCCCACTATATCCCAATCTTCTTGAAATAATATCGGAGGGAAGCCATCAGGACCCAGGGATTTGAAAGAACCCATAGAGAATAAAATAACACAAATTTCCTCCTCAGATATAGGCCTTAACATTTCTAGGTTGTCTTGCACAATTATCAAACAGGGGATTTTATCAATGAATTGATTCATAGTTCCATCATTCCCATCATCATTAGTTTGTTCAGTCAGAAAATTTTGAAAGAATATTATGGCTTGTTCCCCTATCTCATTATCTTTAGTTATAATGTTGCCATTATCCAAACATAGCTTCATTATGGAGTTAGCCTTCCTGTGTTTCATGGCTGAGAGATGAAAGAAGGCTGTGTTCCTGTCCCCCTCTTTGAGCCATTAAACTCTAGATTTTTGTTTACAAAAAACCTCTTCTCTATCCATAAGATTATTCCAATTATAAATCACGACATTCTCTTCTTTAGAAGTGTCTTTTGAATTATCTCCTTGAGCAATCCACTATTGGATATCTGTAATTATTTTAGCTATGTTTTTCTTCTGATGAAAGACCTGACCAAAGCTATATCTATTTCATCCATGAACTTCCTATTTGATATGTTGAAGTTTTTTGACTAATATAAACATAGGAGTGCCTTGGATAGGAATTTACCACCATTGGGCCACTAATTGTCTGAAGTCTTTATGTTTAATCCACATAGCTTCAAAATGGAAGGGCAAAGGACCACATTGTCCCTAATCTTTCTAACTAAGGAAGATAGGGTAATGATCAGACATGGTTCTAGGGAAATCCTATAAGTGTATATTGTGATAATCATTCCAGTTACTAGAAATAAGAAATCTATCTAACTTAACTTGGATCATTTGGTCTCCTCTTCTTCTATTAGACTAGGTGAAATTTTGATTTTGTAATTTAACATCCAACAATCCCCAATCATTTATAAATTCAGCAAAGTCAAACATGTTGTTAGAGTAATCAATAATCCCACCTTATTTTTTATAAGGGTATAATGGAGTGTTAAAGTCTCCATCTAACATCCATCTAGTATGCAGGGTGTTAATACTGAAGCTACTCAAATTGGTCCATAAATTTTGCCTCAATGCTTTATTATTCAGGCCATAGACATTAATCAATGACTAGTTCAAAGAGGACAAAGAGAATTTAATAATCAAAAAATGTTTATTATGAGCAATAAGAGATCCCTAAATTTTAGCACTATTCCACATAGTTACAATCCCACCTGAAGCTCCTTCATCTGGACTAATGCAAAAAATAGCCTTAGGCCATATGTAGTCAGCTATTTTCTTAAAACTCTCATCATTCATCTTGTCCCCTTGGAGTAATAAAATATCTAATTTATTATCTAGAATGTAGTTTTTAACCTCAAACTATTTGTAGGGGCTGTTAAAGCCCCTCAAGTTCTAAGATAAAATTCTCATTTAGAGGATTTGAGGGAATGGGTCTCCAGTGTTTTCTATTTACCACTAGCAATCTTCTTGGCAATCTTGTTTTGTCTTGTTTCTCTTAGGGTTAGTCTCCCTTGTTTGGGGTCAGTGCCAACATCTATAGATTATTTATCTTTGTGGTTCTTTTTCTTTGGGGTAACCCATTCTTCATGTTCATTGCTACTACCATTTTGTCCTATTTCACCTATCACTGAATAATTTCCTAATTGGTCACCTACTTCCATAGCATGGGAAGTATCTATGTTTACCATTTCTAGAGGTAGTTCCAACTGATTATCTCTTAAAACTTTGCCTTCTGCATCATCCCCATCTATCAGTTGGGCACGTATTTCTCCTTCCTTAAACATATTGGTCTATTGATCCAAAGAGTTATCTATGTCTATTATAACCTTTTGACTATCACTATCCAAGACCTTTTTATTCTCCTCTATGATAGCTTTTTCCCCATTACCAGAGGCCTCCTCCTAATCAACATTTTCCCTTACCTTTTTAGTATTATCATCATTTTTTGCATTACCCCCCATTCCCTGACTGCCAAATTTTCTATATTTGTGAGACTGATCCTCACCTTCAACCAGGGAATCATCTTTCATTCCCATTTGCTTCACCTTACATTGGGTCATTATATGTCCTTTTATTTTGCATATTTGATAAAAAGTGTTAGCATTTTCATATATGATCAGCTGAGTCCAAATCCCATATTTAGAGTTTAACTCTATAGACATTGGAAGGGTCTAATTAATATCTACATTGACACACAACCAAGAATACACACATCTAGATTACATTCTGGTGGTATGATCTATAGTGACGTATTGGCCAATAGAGTTGCCAATAGCCGTAAATATTTTTTCACCCCAGAATTCCAATGGGAACCCTAGCAATCTTACCCAAGCAGAAGTAGACTTGCTGAGGTCTGATTTGGGGTTGAACCCCAGTTTCCAAGAGCACAAGGCAAGAAAATTTGGACCATACAGCCATGGTTCTCCAACAAGAATAGCTATCATATCCTCCCTATTCAGAAATCTAAATAGGAATAAGCCTCTTGGCATAGCAATGATCGAGACACTACCTTTAACTCACCACCAAGACATTACCCATTTCCTAACCATCTCAATATTAGGATGGAAGGAGAAAAACCTACCTACTAGTGCAAGGTCCATGGTTGCCATGATTTCCTCAACTAGAACATCTAGGATAGTCAGGGTCATACCCTCAGTGGAATCATTTTTTATAGGAAGGCTCGACATGCTTATAGTAGAACATGTCTTTTCCCCCATTAACACTTTCTTCCATCCATTGGAGGGAATGTCCTCTATCAAATTCAAGTCCCCAGAGGCACTACCATAGGTAGTAGCCTCCATTGGATTTGTAAGCACTCAGATCACACTCAGAGGGCCCTACAAGGTGGGTAAAAACTATTTTTCAAAATTTTTCCCTAGAGCAAAATTTTCCTTCACATGTTGATTTCATTTTTGATTTACATATTGTTTGATATCATAGTTGAAATGTATTTTTCTTTATTATACACATTATATATTTTAATATTACAACATATGGGTGTACTATCATGTTGATCAGTATTTATTAATATTTGATATTGCATCATGATGTTAAAGTCCTTTGATACATATACCTAGATGGTATGGTTATGTAAGGACTCTTGAATTAAGAACTATGACATACTTACTCCATAGATACGTAACCTATCTATATGTATATATTATATATTTATATATATAGACTCTTACTTAAATTGATTGTTCAAATGACTTTATGAATATTACTTGAGTAATATGTTTACATCACCTAGTAGGACAAAATGTGTGCATGCATACAATCTTGTGATTTAATCAAATGCTAATTCTGACTATTATGTGTTATAGTTTTAAACTTAGCTATGTCTTACATGTTATTTTTAATGGAAAAATTAATGTAGGTTCCTTCATCATTACCTATATATAGGTTTTTATGTGAGAGTGCTTGGGTAAGAACACAAGCCTAAATTATTAGGATGTTATGATAAGAGTGTGTCTCTTATCTATGGGATTATAGACCTAATCTTTAGAAGCTCACCTATTTCATGATTAGTTGTTCACTATTTGGCTTAGAGTACCAATCCCTTCAGTGGTGAAGTCTCATGAAGGAGACCCTCACAATTGGAAGGAGAAATACAATGGACCCTGATTCTGAGAGTAGATATGTAGGTTGCCAAAGATTGTGTGGGGCATCAGGTCTAGATCTTTATGATAGGTTAGGGTAATCTTGATTGTATATAAATCCATGTAATTTGTTGAATTATTACTAGTATTGAGTATGGTAATTTATATTTTGCTAATCTCCGTAGTATGATAGTAAACTTTGTGTATCATTCATTTTATTCTATTGGTTGTCGTATTAAAATGTTGAAACTATTACTTCTTGAAGTTTTTGATTATATGATTGAATAAATTATTCTTTTAAATGTGGTTGAATAAATGTTCACTATTTTATTTTAAAAAAAATTACTACATTTTCTAAGAACAACTAGGTAATTTGTTACTCTTCAAAGGAGAGAAGTAAACCCATGATTTTTTTATTAAATTTAGTTATTTGGGTTTTTCCTTGTTTTCTTACTTTTTGCATTAATTAAAAATTCATTTGATTAAGAAATTCATCTCTTATGAGACCCAGTGGGTTGAGGGTTGTGGGATATTTGATCAAGCTATATAGGATATGAGACATTTCACCTTCCAGCTGCTTGAAGTCTTTAGCAAGGTTTTCCATATCCTTAGGACTAGTTATCTAGGGCCTCAATTTTATTAACCAATATGGCCATGGCGATTTTAAAATGTGCCTTTTTGATAGTTATAAAACTTGGGACTAGATTCTTAAATAGGGCCTTTATCAGTTCCCTCACTTGGAAGCTTATAACCTACCATTGGCCAGCTTGGTCTGTTGCTTTAGATATTTTTAGCCCTATTTCCTTTTGTCTTGATCTAGCTATTTTTAAAGAGATAAATAGTCCCACCATGAGGTTTTTAAATTTATTAAATCTATATTCATGAATGGAAAACACAAAAACCTCTTTTAAATTCTTATTTTCTTATGGTAGACTATTGATCATTATTTGCAACTAATCATTTTAAGATTGGGATACTTCAAGGATATTTTATTTAAATATCTTGTCTTGTCCTAGATTTTATCTAACTACTAGAGTTAAAATGACAAATTTTTAAACCTTTTAGAAGGTGAAATCTTCATATCCTATTATATCCCTTTTCTTAATCACTCATTCTATGATGGTAGATTATGGATTAAACTTTACTCTTACTGATGGTTCAATCCCTTTTGGAGTAGGGATCTCAACTTGTACCTCATTTAAAGATTTAGGAGTATCCATTTGAGTACCACCTAACCACGAATATCTACTAACTTTTTTATTTCCCAATGGTGGTGCAGGGTTGGTATCTTTTACATCTTTCCATATTGAAACCACTCAGGAATAATTGGTCCATGAATTGGGTTCTCATCACTAAAGATATTGACCGTACTAAATCTATGAGTGGAGGTTAGTCTGGGACTCTTTAGTCCTACAAAGACCAATGCCAATTCATCCTTTTTATTTTATGGGGGAGTAATGATAAATAGTTTTAATGCTATCCCCTTTCCTTTATCCTTTTTTCCTTTGATTTCTCTTTAATTTGGGGTTGAGATTCTTTCTCTTGTTCTCCTTCTTCATCTATCTTGTAGGTGATAGCCAATGTTTGTAATGCACATTCCAATATTTCACCTAGATCTAATGTAATTATGTCTATATATTCAATAGGAGATTCTAGTATTTTAGGTTGGGATAAAGATGATTCCCCTTCACTAGGTCTATTTTCTTCAAGCCTTTTTTCAATCTACACTTCATGTTTTTATGTAACTTATGTCTCAAGCTACTATGTTTGTATATATTCTTCTACAAGAGGAAGTCCAAAATATTGAACCCATAATATGTGTTACTACCTTACACCAAGTTTTAAAATGTCATCATTTCCCTTCTCATCACTCATCAACCTTGATTCTAGGTTGATGTTGAGTTTCTTCAACATTATCAAGACTTTATAAAAGGATGAAGATTTTGTGTACATATGGTCATAATAACCTAGGTGATGATCATAAGGAACATTTATTTATTTGGAATTCAAATGTTTTATGAGCTTATGATTTGGGTCCCATTACCTCAAGTCATCATGCTACAATTCGAAATAATCTCTACATCTAGTAGCATCTTCAATTTTGTTCTAATACTAGAAGATGGTTCTACCAATATCTAAGGGTGGAATATGTAGAAATACTTTCTTTTTCTCTCTAAAAACATAATATATACCATTGCATATTTGAAATGAAACATTTTATGCAACTAATTTACTTGGAACATGGACTGGTAACTTCAATGGAATAGAATTTTTTTATGAAATAACAAATAGTAAATTATTAATACAATTCAAAATGAAGAAGGCTCCCGCTCCTATTCCCGATCCTGCGCACGTGAATCTAATTTTGAAAATGGCCGCTCTAATCTGAGTGGCTAGTGAGGCTGTGGAAGCCGTGGAAGTCTGTCCAGACAGTGGAGGAAGGAACTAGAAAACACGCAAAGGAATTTTTGCTGAAGGGATTAACACAGCTGCGGGTCTGACCAACATTTCTGGCTCAGGATATGGACCAGGAGTGCGAACCTATGCTGATGTGGTGGCCTTTGAAGTAGAAATACATGAAGCCTGGTCTCTTTCAACACCTATACCTCCTCGCACAACACCTGTAGGTGCATTAAAACCTATTAGGGTTACTCTAGACCCTGAATTAGCAGAAAATATTTTCCAAGATGAAAAACGGTTTTCCTCTTGTGCTGCCATTTTCTGCTTCCGTGGTTTCTAGCCTTCTTTTGTAGAACTACAAAACTGGATTGCTAAGAGTTGGCCACATATTAATGACAGTCAAATCCAGCCTTGTGCCAAGGGTTTTTTTATAGTAATTTTTCAAAGTCCTGAAGATAGGCAGTCTATATTGTGCCACAATAATTTTTCTTGGCAGGGCAGATTTCCTCTTATGGCCAAACCTTGGCATAAGGATTTTAACCCTCTCATAGAATCCTTTAACAAGATTCCTATATGGGTGCGGCTCCCTTATCTTCTGATACAGTTGTGGCAAGAAGCAGTTTATAAGACCATTGGAAATGCTATAGGGGAGTTTCTATATGAAGAAGACAGTTCGAAGAGCCACCATTTGACATGTGCATGATTTCTGGCTGATCTGGATGTTTCAAAGGGCCTTCTCAAGGTGATCTGCATTGACTCCCCAAGGGGCACCTGGACACAAATCTTGGATTATGAGGGGATTCCTTTTAGATGCAGGAAGTGTCACCAGATGGGACATATTGCACCCTGTTGTGTTGCTGGGAAATACATTCCCAGACGTTCACCTTCTTGGTGGCCAAAGAATTTTTTTGAACATAGTCTAGACAAACTACCTTTGGAAGCAACAATAGATTCTGAGTCCGAGAACGAGGAAAGGGTGCAATCAGAATCGGAAGATGAAGAGGAATCACTAGAGAATCAATCAAATGAAGCCTTTGAGGAGGCTGTATTCAAAGATACATCTAAGCCTGAGGAGGTGGTGGTGATCTCTACCCCTATTTTGAAGGATCTACCTAAAAGCCAGATTGTGTTAGACTGTCACCAGGAGTTAATGCCTACTGGTGTCCAAAGTTCATTGTCCCCTGAGGCATGGGTTGCTGAGGCAGTTAAGGTAGAAGACGGTTGGACAGCTGTCAGAAGAAAGAAGGCTAAGCCTTTGGTCCCTCCTCTTGATATGAATCTTCAGTTAGGCAAAAAGAAAAATCCAAATTGAAAAGATTCATCCAAAGTTCCTTTCTGCTGATTGGTTTTTTGGGGGCAGCAAACTGGTCATTTTTTCGGTTTGCTGGTTACGGATCTGGAAGTTTGTGGTAAACTTTCAGATCTGTGTTTTGATTGCTATTTTGTATTGGTATTATGGTCGGTTACAGGTCCCTGTAAAACCTGGTGTTGGTTCTTTTCTATTTTCAGGTTCTCGTGTTAACCTGGTTGTGCTTTAATGTTTATCTTTCTCTTTGTATTGGGTTTTGGGGCCCCTTCAAAACCTATTTTTACCTTAATCTAAAACTTCAATGGAGTGCATTATGTTCCCTCAATCTAGATGATTGTGTAGTCCAAATAAAACCTTCTATCCCCAATGGATTCAATGGATTTATTTGAAAATGGGTTGATCCTTGGCATAGGGTTCCATTTTATGATCTCAATCAAATGAGGATAGATGAAATCACATATAAAATGAATATGGTCTCTGTATTTGAAGATATGTAGCTTAGATTAAAACTAGGACACTGTATCCTCTGAAGAGACCATTCCATAAAATTTGGGATCTCGATTATGGAAGTATGGAATTTCATAGGTAAGACATCATATAAAATTATCTCTTAGTCCCTTTCTTGATTAAATATATCTATCTACATAAGCATGTGCTGATAAGTTCACCAATAGGTGGAGTTAGCCCCTTTTCAATCATATAATATACCAAGTGAAGCCATATGCTATTAACATAAGTAGTTGTGGGGCTTCCACATAGTGTGTTAATTAGGGTCATTATTACTCTAATTCCAAGTCAAAAAATTTTGATGGTAATGTTTCCACTAGTGTTATAAAACACATGGTGTCCATAAGACATCCATGGTGTCAAGATGGTTTTGAGGTCATTAAAAGAGTGTGGGAACATCTACCTAGGGCTTGGGAATATTTTAGTATTTCTCAAATTAAATGGGGGACACATAGGCAATGTATTTATGAGTACACTCATTAATTATCATTCCCTTTTCTATTTTACATTCTTTCAAAATAAGGACATCTATACAGTGAAGTACCTCTGGTTTAGTTGTTATGTGGTGAAGGCTTATCATTTGTGCTACAACTAAGTCATAATACCTTGTCTTGAAGGATGCAATATTCTCATCTTCTTTGGTTATGGGTTATAATTCCTCAATTATCCAAAATATCTTAGACTAGTTACGTTTTCTAGTGTTCAAGGATATGGTGTCATGTGTTATGTCTTTAAAGACCCTTCCTTCTAAGTCTATGGTCAAATATACCTCAGTGTCCTCTCTATGTTTCTTTTAGGCTACCATAATTGTGAGTTTTGAAAAAATTTTACTAGTGATTTACAAATTATATCTAGACTAGTTGTTACTTGTTTAAATGATAGTTGGGTTCTTTATAGTTCAATTGTGGCTAATTTAGGATCAAATTAGAGATTTAAGTAGAGGCTAGGTATTTTATACAACTTTAATATAGATGGTTTCTTTGGACTTCAAAAAATTCATGCCTTGGATTTTATTTAGACCTTTGAATCTATACATTCACTTTTCTAAGCCCATAAAATCTCTAGTTCTATCATTTTATGCCCATGTGGCATCCTACTAACAAATTTGGCATTAATTTTTCATAACAATTTTAAATAATTAGCCATTACCTTTTAAAATATGCCTTTTATTTCATATTGTCTAATATTTTTGCATAGATCAATGTGGATCATTGATCTTAATCTTGGGACTTACATAATGTTGGTCTTTTTTTGTATCAGGATTCATGATTATACCACTTGGTAGTTTTGTGGGTCTTTGAAGCTCTACACATTGTCAATTTTTGTGTTAACATGCTTTTACCATGTGATAGTCTTGTACTTTCAAATTTCTATCTTGGTTTTGTATCATCTGATCTTTCTTTCCCAATCATATGCAATCCATAGATCCTGAAAATGTACACAAACTTTAATCAGTATCGAGACATATAAAGAACTTAGGCTAAATACTTTAGGCTATATTTATATTTTGTGTTAATAAACATGAAATGAACTTTAGACCAATGTTTTTTTAGTCTAAGTTTAAAACACATTAAAAGGGGAGCCCAAATAATGAAATGATCTAATGTAAGGTTTTAACCTAGGGTTTTACCATGTTAATAAACATGATAAAACTTTAGATTAAAAGTTTTAAGCTAAGTTTTATGGTAATGGGACCTTTCATTAAACTAAGCCCATTAGGCTTAAAATACCATGGGGCATATATAGACTAAGGTTTGGTTCAATTTTTAAAAACATGACTAGATTCTAGAATGATATTCAAGCTTAACCTATATAAACTTGAACCTATTTATAAGGATCTTGAGTCTAGACATGTCTTTAAATAAACAAGATTAATCTATGGAAGAAATTTTTTGGCATTGAGATGTAATTCTTAAGCACATTTATGTTCTACATGAAATTGGATCTTGAGCTAAATTTTGATAGTCTCACAAATAGCAATGATGGCCTCACGATCATCAATGATGTTTGCATGAACATCAAAATTAATCTCTAATAAATTTTCATATGGGGCTAAAATTTGATGGCCTTGTAAATGTCAATGATGGCCTCACAATCATCAAGTGACAGGAACAAGAGCATCAAATTTAAGTCATGGATGTAAGTAGTCCCATAGAAGCTTGGGTTTAATATGAGTAACTAAAAATTATAGATCATGATATGAATAGATGCACACTATTGGTCCCTATAATTATAAAGTGGATCAAGTTAGCTCATGCCGTATATAAAAAGTAAACTAAGTCATAAGCCTAAGTCTTTGAAATATAATAAAATGATGACCCCTTAAATAATTAAAAATCATTCAAAAAGCTCTTCTCCTAAGGTCCTTTTGATATTTAGTTTGAATACAGGAGTTCCACATGGAAACTTCATGGGGTTCCTAATTTTTTATTCTATTGACCCTATGAAGAGTCTGCAAAGCATTGGTATCCATATGGGCTCTTGTGATCCATTGATTATGATCTGAGTGATTAAGTGATATTGGCTTGATGGATCAAATCTCTTTTGTTAGGTCTTGTTTGATCCATCCAATCAATGTTTCCTAATGAAGTGTGAACCATCGATCCTATAAAGAAGCAAGATATTTAAGTTAGATCTCAAGATAACATAAAAACTTAGGCTAAAGTCTTAGGTTTAAGGTCTCATTTATGTTTAAAAACATGAACGGTGCCTTATGACTAAGATGTTAGGCTATGTACTAAGAGGGACCATGAAACATAATGTAAGGTTGAGCTAGGAAAGTAAACGACACTACAAACATGAAAGTTAGACCTAGTTTTAAAACAAAAGGGAACAAAAGAGGGTGAAATATAAAGAAACCAAACATGATTTTTAGGCTATCTTGGTCATTTTTAAAAAACACAATTAAGTTTTAGCATAAAAATTAAACTTTGTTAATTACATTTTTTAAAGTGATCTCGTAAATTTTGCTCTCATGAAATTTGGATTTAAACTGAAGGATTTAAGCAAGTGTTTTTAGAGGAGGGTTTCAAGGCATTTAGAATATGGATTTAATCTTGAGTTCTTATAGACTAAAGGCCAATCAAATCTTGAATGAGGATTAATCTATAAAATTCAAGTATAATCCACTTGATGAGCATGCCATGAAACTTGTAACTAAAGCATGAAGACCCAATATAATCAATATTAGGTGAATTTAAATAGGATCATGAATAAATAAGCCACACTTATCAAGCATGGATGATATTTAAATACAAATAATCTATAAAACTTGTCAAGTTTTTAGTTTTGAGGTTTAGAGTTACACAAGGGTCCCTATTTTTTAGAAATGGTGGTATGTTGACCCTAACAAATTCTGACTTATAGGGAAAACATAACAATATCTTAGAACTTAGAGATTTTGGTTCAAACAAATAACTAGGTCACTTATTCCACTTGACCAATCCCATTATTAAGATTAGTTCATAGTTGAAATAAACCTTGCATATGCATAATTAGGATTAAAAATTAAAACATAGACATGTTTTGTGTGCTTTGATTCCAGTTACTATTTTCCATAAGATTTAAGAGATAACTTCTAGGTTCTAAGTCTTTAATAATTAACCTTAACTTAGAGCATGTTTGGATACTCATTAGGCATCATGATCTTAGTTTAGGAAATGTTTGGGCATTGCTCTACTACCAACCATGCATCCATAGCCCCAATAGAGATTCCTTTATCTCCCCTCATTGCCTTGTTCCACTGCTAACTAGGTGTCCATAACCTTGATAAAGATTACCAAAATCACCTTTTTCTTAAAAAGTTTATAATTTTACAATAAAATCTTATTTTTGTATTTTTAGATCTTTTGGGCTTCACATCAAAGGTTGGGAACTAGGATAGGTGTCTAATCTTCAAACAATCACCTATGGTTACAAACTTTTTCCCAAACAATGATATTTGTTAAGTGCAAACATGACTATGACTTAATAGTTTAAGCTTTCATTCTATATGTAAAACTCTTATTAAAACCAATTTTAGATCAAAAAAATGTCTATGTCCTTATGGAATAGTTAACTTATTCACCAGTCTTTACTAGTTTATTCAAATTATAACATTAAGTTCATGTTTGAATCCCATGGTCATCACATGCTTAAAATCCATACCTACATTTATAAACTTGTGGAGTTCTATGAGCAATAAACTAAACTTTGAGCTGAGGGCTATCCAAAATAACTTATTAGAAGTAAGGAAAAAAGTAATGGAAATCAAACCCACAACATAAATCAACAAAATAGGAAGCAATGGAAAAATAAGCAAATATATGCAAACTTATATACAAACAAGGGATATGAAGGAAAATGACAACAAAGAACTAAACTAGCCTACCTAAACTAATTCTAACTATCCTTATAGATTTACTCCATGAAAATCCTTGGTAGAGCAGTAGAAATTAATGCTTGAGATATTACTCATTGGTGGGCAGTGTGAAATCTACTCCTTGTATATCTTTCAATTTTAAGGTGTTATCTCCAAGATTTTCTCCAATCTGATAGGGTTAAATCCATATAGGTGTGAATCTACCATGTTTGCCCTTGGGCTCAAATGCCTTCTCCTAAAGAAGAACTAAGTCTCCCTACCTAAACACCTTGACCTTTGATCACTTGTCAAACCACCCTTTCATTATGGTCTGGTGCCTAATAAAGTTAGAAAAAGCTTATTCTCAAACATAAGTTTGAGGTCCATGAATATGGGTTTTGAAATTTTCTCACTAATGGTCTAAAAATTATCTCTAGATTAGTTTGCACTTGCTCATATGATAATTGGGTTCTTTCTAGTTTGACTATGGTTAATTCAGGATAAAATTAGAGATTTATGTAGAGGCTAGGACTTTTCTATAGCTTTAATGGTGATGGTTTACTTGGACTTAGGCAAATTCATGCCTTGGATTTGATTTAGACCTTTGCATTTATATATTTGCTTTTCTAAGCCCACAAAATCTCTAGTTTTATCATCCTATACCCATGTGGCATCTATGTGGCATCTTACTGATAGATTTTGTGGCACTTTTTCATAATTATTTTAAATAATTATCCATTTCATTTTAAACCCTACCTTTTATTTCACACTATCTAATATTTATGCATGGATTAATGTAGACTGTTGATCTTGATCCTAGGACTTGCACATTGTTAGTCTTCATCTATATCAGGCTTCATGATTGTGCCACTTGGTAGTTATATGGGTCTTCAAATATTTGCACATCCCCAGTCTATGTATTCACATTATTTTTTCACATGGTGGTCTCACATTTTCTTATATCTTTGTTAAAAATTCCATCCTAGTTTCACACCATCTGATCTTTCTTGCTTTATCATACACAAGTCGTAGATCTTGAAAATGTACATGAACTTTAATTAATATTGAGACATATAAATAGCTTAGGCTAAATACTTTAGGCTATAGTTATATTTTGTGTTAATAAACATGAAACTAACTTTAGACCAATGTTTTTTTAGGCTAAGTTTAAAACACATTAAAAGGGGGCCCTGAATAATGAAAGGATCTAATGTAAGGTTTTAACCTAGGGTTATACCATGTTAATAAACATGATAAAACTTTAGATTAAAATTTTTAAGCTAAGTTTTATGGTAATGGGACCTTTAATTAAACTAAGCCCATTAGGTTAAAAATACCATGGGGTGTATATAAACTAAGGTTCGGATTAATGTTTAAAAACATGATTAGATTTTAGCATGATATTCAAGCTTAGCCTATACAAACCTAAACCTAGTTATAAGGATCTTGAGTCTATACATGGCTTTAAATAGACTAGATCAATCTATGGAAGATCAATTTGACATTGAGATATAAGTCTTAAGTGCATTTATATTTTGAGTGAAATTGGATCTTAAGCTAAATTTTGATAGTCTTGTGGACAACAATGATGGCCTCATGGGTGTTAATTATTTTTGTGTGAACATCAAAATTAAGGTATAATAAATTTTCATATGAGTCTAAAATTTGATAGCCTTGTGAATGTCAATGATGGCCTCATATTCATCAAGTGATGAGCATAAGAACATCAAATTTATGTCCTAAATGTATCTAGTCCAATAGAATCTTGGGTTTAATACATTACATTGAATCATCTCCTAAGAGTAAGTATAAACTATAGATAATGATCCAAATAGATGTATTTTATTGGTCACTGTAGTCATAAAGTGGATCGATTTAGCTTGAGGCCATATATAAAAATTAGACTAATTCATAAACCTAAGTCTTTGAAATATAGTAAAATGATGACCCATTTAATAATTAATAATAATAACACAAGATATTATCCCAAGGTCCTTTTTATATTGAGTTTAAACATAGGAGTGCCATGTGGCATCTCTATAAGGATCCTGAGCCTTGACTCTATTGACCCTGTGAAGAATTCGTAGAGTCTTGATCTATGTATGTGCTCCCATGAGCTATTGATTATGATCTAAGTGATCAACAAATAGATTGGCTTGATGGATCAAATCTCTTTTTTTAGGTCTCTTTCACTCCATTCAATAAATGTTGTCCAATGAAGCATGAACTATTGATCCTATGAAGAAGCAAGATATTTAAGTTAGAATTTAGGATAATGTAAAAAATTAGGCAAAATTCTTAGGGCTAAGGTCTTTTTTATGTTTAAAAACATGAATGGGGCCTTAGTACTAAGACATTAGGCTAGGTAGTAAGAGGGACCACGTAATATAAGGTGAGACTAAGCTAGGAAAGTAAAGGAACCTACAAACATGAAAGTTAGAATCAATTTTAAAACAAAAGGGAATAAAGGAGGGTGAAATCTAAAGGGGAAAAACATGATTTTTAGGCTAGTTATTGGTCATTTTTAAAAAAACATGATTGATATTTAGCATAAAAATTAAACTTAGTTCATTGCATTTTTTAGAGTGTTCCTGCTAATTTTGCTCCCACAAAATTTGGATTTAAACTAAAGGATATAAGCAAGGGTTTTCAAAGGATCATTTCAAAGAATTAAAAAAATGTATTTTATCTTGAGTTACTATAGACCAAAGGCTAGTAAAATCCTAAATGAGGATTAATCTCTAAAATTTAAGTGTAATCCACTCAATGAGGTTCCCATGAAACTTATAACTAAAGCATGAATATCCAATATTATAAATATTAGGTGAAATTAAATAATTATAATGAAAAAATAGGCCACCCTTATCAATCATGGATGATATTAAAATATAAATAATCTACAAAACATGTCAAGTTTTTAGTGTTAAGGTTCAGAGTTATACAAGGGTCCCTATTTTTTTTAAAATGGGGGAATGTTCACCCCAACACACTTATACTATTATTATAACCAAAAGGATAAAATGGATGTAATTTTCAGCTCATTATGACCCCATGTACTAAATTTAAAACCTTTATCATGATTTTAGATGCCTCAAAATAATAATATCTCAAAACTAGTTGCAAGCCTATGACTGTGTGCATGGTTTAGAAGCCTAGAGTGAGTATTTGATATTCTCACCTTTTTATCAGATCTAGATTGTTATATGAAGTGTTAATAACACTATGAATAAATTTTATAACCATATTTAATCACTTTATATACTTTATAGTCCTCACTTCACCACTTCTTTAATTGATTGCCCATTCTTTAGGGTTTGTCTATATAACTTAGACTGTGTAGGGTTATAGTACTTTTTGTTTACCTCAAGATTGGGATTGAAATATTAAATATTAATTCATTATATGAGACCATATTTAAATACTCTCTCTCTCTCTCTCTCTCTATATATATATATATATATATATATATATATATATATATATATATATATATTTTTCTAGGCAATCTTAACTTTTCATAATACAATCCTATAGTAAAGATTATGTGTTTGAACCTTGTATGGATCTTTATGGACTGTAACCCTTATTTTTCCCTTTTTATCTCAAATAAATTGATAAATTTCAATGATTTAATGACATGATAATTTAATTCAAGTCTTTTCCATCCTTCCAATATTTCATCACCACTATCTCAATATTTAGTTATGGTCCTTGATTCACTTAGGCAAACTGTATGCTTGTGTGTGTGTTTTCTTAGGACTTTATGACCCATGTTAGTCACTTAATATATGAAATAAATGATTGGAATTACTATTATATTCAATGGATTGAAACTAGGAACTCCCATATATACCTCAAATAGTAATGTATCATTTTTCAATATTTTGAGAGACTTTAAGTCACTCAAACAGACATAGAGGCCTGTGTGCATATTATGATTATGGCCTTAACCCATAACCCCTATTTAATTTATTTGATGGATATTTCACTTAAAACACATTTTATCTCCATATATTGATAAACTTGGTGTATTTATAATCTCCACATCATGCACATATAATAATCCTAAGCTTTTGAGAGTCTTGAGTCATTCAAGAAAACCTACATATGACTGTATATATTCTTGGGTTTACTTAATAGAGAATGTTTTAAAAACATGATCCTTTAAGACCTTAATTTCCATCAATGATAATATACATTAATTTTAACCTTATATAAGCTCTAAAAAGGTTCATGAACCCTTAAAACCTATCACAACACCTCTGTCCTTCACTTTTAGGCTTAAAATTAGTTGTTTGTCTAGAAACCTAAAATTTGAAGAGATTTTGTCTATATTCCATAGTCACACATTAAAAAATAGGTTAAATTCAACACATAATGGATGGAAATGATCTAAAATTCTACATACATTACTTATTTCACACAAATCAATCTCCAAAGTGCAATGAAATGAGAAGAACTAAGCCATTGGGATTGCATAGGTAATTTAGAGGTACTAACAATATTAATGATTATTCATAAATCATAGGCCACCAATAATGAAAATATTACCATGAAATTAAATATCATAGGGACCTATAATATTCCTACTCCTCTTCTCCAATCTATACCAAATGAAAATTATTGACCCTTTTAAAGCTATATAATAGAATAATAAGAGAGAGGAAATAGTTTTTGTCAATTTTGAATTTATTGAAGTAACCTGAGCTTGAAAATGACTTATGTGGATGCCATGATACCTTAATAAATCATTTAAACCTATATATGAGTCACCTCATTTTACACAAATACCTAAAACTAACTTTTTGACGATGATCTTCTTATTTTTTAAATTAGATTTACAATATTTTAGTTTTAAACCTTATCTAACTCTTCTCTAACATAAATACATTATATTTCTTCTTAAAACATTTTTCATTTTTTGGAAAAATATACAATTTCTTAAAATGACCAAAAAGGTGGCATAAAAGGACATTAAGAAAATGGATAAATGTGACAAATGTTAAAAAATATTGTATGACCCTCAAAGTATGAATTGACCTAATTTATGACCATGGTGACTATTTTCAAACCTAGATGACTTTATGGAAATTTTAAACATGCATGGGGTTGACCCAATTTTACTTGGGGTAAATATTTAGTCCACACTTACTAGTTCAATATATAAAATCATTCTAACCTCTTAAGAATCATTTTTAAGGATATTTCTCTATCAACATTACCAAAAAGGTATCCTATGCACAAATTTCAAAAATCAAACAAGGAACAAATGAACCTATCAATGAATATGTCTTGAGATAAAAGATAATGTTGGACAAAATGATAAATCAAATGGAAGATATAGATATTCAAGACATCTTCAAGAAGAGCTTTCTTTCCCCATTACATGACTCCATTATTTTCAAAAATTTCATATCCTTTGACATCTTATGCCATATTTTACAATATCATGAAATGAAACCTATGTCATGAAAAAAACATAAATATTTAGAAAATACACTGACTATATCTAGTACCAAGTTTCATATTAAACCAAGCTACAATGTCAAACCTATAGAACCTAAAAATGGAATAACCATAATTGTTAATGTAGTGTCACAACAACCTGATTAGTTTATCTTATCTAATTCAACCAAGAGATAATTTATATGATTATCTAAGTATCCATCTTCTCTACTTAAGAATCTTGTGGATTTCAATATCATATCTCTCCCTCCTCACATAGAGGTTGATATGAGTAGACATCTATATCATGGATATGATGAAAATACTTATTATGATTATCACCAAAGCCCTGGGAACTCTAATAATTTTTGTTATACCTTGAAAAATAAAATACAATGTTGTATTAATAAAAAAATCTTAAATTTTATGACCCTCCCAAAGATTAAAGGTCATAGCCTAATGACCATCAGAATCAAAACATTATTAGTGAACCATTAAAAGATTGTTTTTATAACAATCCATAAGTGGAAATGGAATATAATGCACATCCTCCTTAACCACACTATGGGTAACCCTTCGATGTAACTATTTGTCATTAACACAATATATACCCCATATGGTTCAGATACCCTCTATTAATTTTAATGATGGTTAGATTATGGATGATAACTCATATAATCATTAATTTTTCATTAAGTCATACATTGATCACTAGTATATTTATAGTGTTATGATTGATAATGGGGATAGATAAAATGTTTGCACCATTACATTACTTACACATTTGCGTTATACACATAATTATTTACAACCTTTGACCAAAGTGGTCAGAGCATTCGATGGGACTTCATAGTAGGTCCTTGGTGAAATTAACCTACCTTTACATGTTTTAATAGCACTAGTGACCATGATCTTCTTAATTATACCATACATGAGATTATTTAATATGTTTATCATGATGACCTTGGATACATAAAATTCACATAGTATCTTCCATATTACATTAGTATATTAAATACATTTATACCAATAGAGTAGTCACAATTCCTATAATTCCATATGAACATCCACTTGAACAAAAATAATATATTCCAAGGTAGAAAATTATCAAATATACAAAGGTTAATCCTACATGAAAGGGTAAGAAAAAATAAATCCCCTATCATAGGTGTCCCATATGTGAGAGATTATTACATTAATGACACATAGTGGATTCCACAGAGTCCTCACCTACTAATACACCATGTACTTAGTTATCAATTATAACTAACCATGTTCCTATTATTTATACTTTATATAAAATACATAAAATAAAATAATGGCTTTCACAAACCCCTAATCCTTATATTACCTCTTTGAGACCTCAAATTCCTATGACACATACATGGAGTATTACAAATCCTAAATTGATAGATATTACACATATATATGGTATTCATTAGTAACACCAATTTGATATACCAAATCTAGTGTTCATAGTAATTATAGATGAGCATCCCTTAGATGGGATAATTAGTTATAATTTTAATAATCAAATATTCCAAAATATATACCAAAAATCAAAATAAAAAATACCAAAACATTTCAGCATGTTCCTAGTTGTAATCTTTATTAGACATATGTTATTTTTTCCATGTTAGTAGATAACATATCAATATTTCCTAGATACGCATTATTTCATTCTTCATTTGAGTGTGATACATGCATACATAGGTACATGATATATGGGCATAAAAATGTTGGGATTACCTTCTACTCACATCTTAAATATGTTGGGGGCATCTGCTTATTTGATCATGTTACACATGGGTTATACTATTCTATGATCACTTTTCATTATCATGTTTTAGATTATATACTTACACATGCCTATATCCATGCGTATATCTTTCATATTTTACTTTATATGTTATGTACTTAATATTGTTAGCAAACACATATGTTTAGGATCTCTAATGTTATGTTTATGTTGGTTTCCTATTATCCTTGATTGTTATTATCTTGCATTATATTACTTATTTTTAGAATTTTAATATGCTTCATTAATTATATCACATGTGCCTATGATTTCCTATTTTTTCATTTAAACATGTCATGATTTTTTATATGTAGACATTTAAATATGTCATTCTATGATTTTTGAACATTAAAAAGTCATGTTCCTTAAATTTTGAGGAATTCAAACATGACCATTGCATGAGATCATATTGGACAATTTCCTATTGATTTGAATTTGAGTGATATTATGTGTGTGCTTGATTAATTGTTGACCTTATATTGTTTGTCTATAGAATTTTTCATGATCAGAATCATGCATCTTAGGATTTGATATTATCACATACTATGTGCCTAAATTTTATATATACCTATACATGTTACCCCTATATGTTATATGATCCATACATAGAAAATATAGTTATATTATCCTTTTAAGATAATTCAACTACTAGATTATATTACCCTCAGCTAAAAAATGGGGACATATCATAGAGGTAGTGTTTCCACACTTTCATATATTCTCAAAATTATAATGGGGGCATGTTATGGAAACATGTTCTCCACATTTACACTAGTTCTCAGATTCTCTAAATTATAGTGGGGGGATGTTATGAAAACATGTTTTCCACATTTATACTAATTCTTAAATTTTCCAAATTATAGTGGGGGAATTTTATGGAAACCTATTATCCATAATTACACATATTCCATATTCACCAAATTTTATACTATACAATTCAAATACACATTTGTCACAACACTCTACACAACGATACTATTACTATACTTAGGTTTTAGATTGAGACATATATGAGGTTCATACGACATGTAAATATCACCTAAATTTGAAAAATAAAATCATTTCCATATTTAAAATACTATTATGGACTATTATTATACCTAAGTTGTACTTTTATTGAGATAATTTACTATAATAGTTGGTTCAATTTTAGAAGGTTGAGTTAATTAAATCACTCAATATTACCAAAATTTTAAGTTATAATTAATTGAATCATCTAAATTTACCATAATTATAGGTAGATTTGGTTAAATTATCCACTTGTTAGATGGTGGAGCTTGGTCTTATTATAATGCCCAATTCTTGATAGGGGATGTGGGGTGTAATGCCCCACCCACTAAGGTTGCCATAGGGGTCTATTGGGGAGACGACATACTTTGGAGCCCCCATAGTAGGGGATTAGGGGAATCACCCTTGAAGTAATTTTATTTGAAAAATACATTGTAAAATATTATAATTTCATAGTAAATCTAGACCATTCACTATTAGGTCATAGATCTAATGGTAGAAATTATGTTGGTGCATTTTTTCCCTAATATGTAACCATCCTTTGATATGATGACATTGTAATCATGATGACACAATATGTGTGATTGAAGATATTGTGTGTGGATGTATTATAGGTTTTTCCCTTCATTTTTTAGACTGAATAAGAGAAGAACTGGGTGTTTCTATGTGGACATAGCCCATATTGGGTGAACTATGTTAAATCTATGTCTATATTGTGTTATGTTTTCTACATTTTATTTTTGTATTTATTTTATTAAAATTTAGCTATGTTCTATATTCCTAAAACCACTCTCACAAGATATATGTTGTGAGTTGATTAAATAATTCACACTTGCCATATCATGCACTTATTTGGGTTACATGATTGAGATGAAACATGCTCAAAGGATGGTTATAACTCACCTTTACATGAATGTTTAGGGAATGTGTTCTCAAATATATATATATATATATATATATATATATATATACACACTTTTAAGTATAGATTTGTCCAAATCTCAAATTCAGTGCTTCATAATGAGTATCATTTAAAATCAAATTACCAAAAGGCAAGATGGTTGCATAAACACAAAAGTGTACTCCTAACCTTGCTCTTCTACTTTCAATCATTTTAAATTATTTCAATTTCAAATTTAATACACTATTTATAAATTGTAACATCATATTTTTTGTAGGTTAGTCATTAGAAAATCACTGAAGTTGGGATCATAAAAAGAAAAGGTATGTTATACACACCCAAGTATGTATTTCTTTCCTTAAAACAATAAAATTCATTAATTGATTAAAGGGTGGGAAATGTAGATACAAATTATAATTTACTTAGAAATATAGTATTATACACTTTGAAAATATCCATTATGGTTGTACCTTTTAGTTATAGACCTACTTACTATTGAAGGGATTGTGTTCACTAGCTCTTTGTGCCTAAATTTGTTATTTCTTAGTCTGGCCATTATTATTATGATGGCCAAGCCTTATATACTATATAAAAATATCTAAATCTAATAATTATCCTTTACTAATAATTTTATACCTATACATATTTTATATATTCTTGGACACTTGTGTCCCATGAAGACACATGCATTGATGCAAGTGTCCATTTTTCTTACAAAGTGTCTAGTGGCCAAAAGTCATCCAATTATCAAATTAAACATATATTAGAGGTCATCCTTAGTGATTTAGTGTGATATGTTTTCAAAATAGATTAATATATATACAATTTCAACCCTTATCCATTCCTCACCTAGAAAACACCTAGAAATCACAAGGCTACATAATAATAAAAACTCAATCAAGCATTGAAGTGAGTAAACCTACCCTATTCATCCCTATTTATATATAAATATTAAGATAAATATTTCCATAATTCTGAAACATTTAAAGATCAATACATGAGACATATTTTCCAAGTTATAATATATGTCAATGCATGGCATTTCTTATCACACATTACATCTTGATACACACACAAGCATTTTGTATTCAATACACCCCACCTTTTATTTTCTAATGAATAAGTAGGGAGCCATTTGTTTTTATAAGGCATTTTCATTATATGTATGTTCATACATGTTAGGCTATTTCATTATCTGTGGAAATTTTGGAAATTTTGACATTAAATTACCTTTTTTACATTTATTTTCCTCTTGCAACACATTTTCATTAAAATGACTTTTCGGAACTAATCTATTAATGAAAATTGTGGAAGCTTATTATGTATGATGGGTATTAAGATTTAATTATACATATTTACTTATTTGGGCTCACTTATTTAACATTATGAACATTTTGGTCTTTAACATTTTGGTCTTCGAGAACTTTCTCTTAGGTAGCTTTCAGTTGGGAGATTTTCTTTGAGAAGTTTTCAATTAGAAACTTTGTGTTGGTAAAATATTATTTTGATCCTTTTAGTTAGGAAATATCTCTTAAATTTTTTTAATTAAACTAACATTTTTGTCTTTGGGGACTTTTTCTTTTGAAAGTTTCATTCAGAGACTTTTGATCAGTAACTTTATCTAAAAAATCTTCCTGAATGACTATCTCTTCAAAGAACATTTAGGTATTTAAATTATTTTATTCAAAGCTCTCAGCTCACCAAATCAAATGATTCAACCTAAATGTAAATGTTAACTCTTAACTAAACTACATAGTGATAAGTATAAAAAAATAGCACCGTGACACCCCATTAATGAGTAAGCATCCTATATATCATGCCTACTAGGCCAAGGTGGTCAAGTTATAATTAATATAAGGTGATAAGATTACAAACATTGGTGATTAATAGCACATGAATTGAACATGAATGGTAAAAGGCTAAAACATCAAAATTTTAATTGAATCCAAATCTATTAATTATTATCGAGCTTGAGCATGTATTTCCTTTTGCATACTCAAAGCCCTAGCTACATCAAATAATCTATAATTCAATTGAACAACTACCAAGATACCATTTCTAAGAGATCAAACTCTACCAAAAATTGGAACCAATAATGGTGTCTTCATCTAGAGCATATAGGGGAACCTAGGCACCATCTAAATTCTCCATCAAGGATTTAACATAATACATGAAGATAGTTTTCAATGAAATAGTGTTCGAATGTATTTATGCTAATTACTCATCTTTGTGTGAGGTCATAGAGAGAATAGACTGATTATATTGTGAATAATGCATCTCCATAGAGGATCAATAAGTTATAGTTGACCTATTACCCTTAATATGCTAAGCAATCTATTATACAAATACTAAACCTTAAGTCATGCCATGTATTGACTTATTATGGGATTTATTTTTTGAAGGGAGGATTGTAGACAATAGGTTCTTACACTACATCAAAAAAAACAAAAAAACCATCATCACCTACATATAGAATGAAGCATTCCAAAGGTACTTACATTTACCCATTCTAAATGTTACTTTTGATTTTCACAACATGGCCACTTAGAAAAAAAAGCAATAATGTGGAACAAACAATGTGAAAATGGCTTCTCCTTGGAGATACATTTTTACTCAAAGAGGTCACTAAGAATCATGTGACAATTACCATATTCTATATGTGAATACACATTAGCATGGAACTATTAAACCATCTATATGGTCATCTAAGCATTCACTTCCTTAATTTGGAACTGGTAACACTGATCAACCTTCTGATCACCTTAAAACACACTTTTACATTGGGGAAGATTATTAGTGCCCACTTGTAGGAATTGATACCTCATAAAGATAAGAGGACCCAAGGTCCCAACTTTTATATGATGTCATATCTTTTATATATATCCATGGGTACTATCTACACACACAATAAGTATTTGTGGGATCCAAATCTTAAATACATCAATAAAAAAAATTGTGGCATATATTGATTTTTCATATATATGCTTATATGAAGAACATATCAAAAATTTCATAACATTTGTATTATCAAGTCTCAATGGAAATTCATGGTGAAACTTTGGCTATAATATCCAATAACATGACTAATACACTCATGAATTTGGGAGATTACTCTTTATACCAAAACTACATTATTACAATGGTCATTAGACATAAGGTTGACCCCTTTTGCCTCCAAAAATGCATCCAAGACAAAGTGGTCAAGTAGGATATTACATATCAGCTATGGAATGAGATAAATGAGGACCTGATAAAAAGAAAAAAATTGCATTCTAGGCCTCCCATATCACAACTAGGAGGATTTTCTACACATATTATAGACACTTTAGAGAGGCTAGTGGTACAAGGAAAACTTATGCCCTAGCTACTTTTCCCCACAGGGATTAGGATGCCCATGGGAGAGTGAAGCATTAAGTTTAAAATCTAGGCATTTCCTATAAGTATGAGCCTTTTGATCATGATTTATTATTTCTTAATGAAAAATATGATGTAAAAGTCAAGGAAATGGATAGGACTATTGGTGTGAGTGAATAATGGCTTAGGGTGATCCAAGTTGATTCTTTACTCACATTTTGACAAGCAAAATTCATAATCCCACTGCTAGGGAGATGGACCTCATTAGATTTTTAGAGTAGTAGACCATTCTAGTAACTATAAGAGCAAAGTTAAGACCCCTAAAATCCACCCACTATGATAACATCTCCACATCAAGAACAAAATCAAGGTGTAGGGGAAACATAATTTTTTACAATATAAATGGAAGAGGAAAATCCTCAATTTTAGTTTTAATTAAGGAAAATAATATAATAGAAAGTAGAAGAATTAATTCAGGAAGAGGAAAAAACAACTGGGAGACAAAAGGAGATAATTTTTTAGAGTCCTTGATGAAGAATACCTTATACATATTATGGCATCTCCAACATCCACAACATCCAACATGAATCTTCCCCTTCTTACATAATAAGTGGATGTTATTAAATTAGAGAAGACAAAAATATGATATAAAATAAAATATAGGGTAGAAGGCCTCAGATAATAAATAAACGGACCAAATAAGTAGGCGTAACCTTCAACTGAAGGTGAGCCAAGGGATGAAGTAGATGAGGAAGAACTACAATAAACTAAGGTCTTAATCTTATAAGGATTTAAATGAAAGGCACCCCTTGGGAGTGACCAATCAAATAAGAAGTCTCCCATTTCTCCCCTTGGCCACTCTCTTATTATTTCATTACCATTTATCTCTTCTTTTACTTTTCCAATTGTTTATTCTTTTCCTCCTTTGTCATCACCTTTATTTGTGTTTGTTTTCATAATCATTAATACTTAATTTTTAGTTTCCACTTCTGTTTTCAATACCACCAATCAGCCCAACACCTAATATAAAACATCTTCTAGTCAATTGAGTTCACCAATGCCCTCCTTAGGAGTAGTATAGACCACAATAGTGGTGTTCACAAAGAGAGCTCCTAAAAAGAAGCCAGTCTACATTGTCCACCCAATGCCATTTGTATGAAATTTAAACTATTCTAAAATAGTATGAAATTAAATACACAAGTTAAATCCTAAGATTGAGTGTATAAAAGACACTCAAATAGAAGAACAACCACTAGCTATATCAAAGTTGACCCTTATAGAGTGGGCCAAAGAATTAGGAGCATCAACTTCTAAGAGGCCATACTTGAAGATCAACAAGCTACCCACTATGAGCTCACTCTTTTATAAGTCAACTAGGTCCATGCAAAGGGTGAGGAAGAGGAAGATAGAAGACAACATTGGATAGAGTTTAATTTTGGAAGAAATAGAAGAGATCTACTATCTTTCAAAAATTGAAGACAAGAATTAGGGTCATTCCCCTTTCATTGAGGACTTTAAGTCCTATATGGAGACCCACTCTAGAGCACTGATAGCCACTCATGAAGGCATAGAGCAGTTAAGAAAAGAATTGGAATAGGAGTTAGAGATCCTCATAGAAAAATAAAATGTAATCCACATTACCTCTGAGACAAAATAAGATATTCAAAATGAAACAGTGAAACTATATGAGATACTAGATACTATTCATTATTTGAGGGAATAATTGGCTCCCTAGGCAACTAAAATAACTAAATTGTTTAAGGTTCTCAAGGAAGATGAGAACATACCAATTTTTTTGGTTTTGTATACTACCAATTAGTCATTTAGCCATTTAAATTTGATGCCCTTAAAGGTAGAAAATGCATTGAATATAGTGGTCATCAAGACCCAAGAATCCTAAGAATGGCTAGGCTTTAGTCACAAAGATCATCAAGCAAGATAAGCACAAAGTGTAATTTTTTAATGAACTAGAGTTAATACATGTGTGGGATAGCACTAGGAAGTTGGTAGTTAGGTTCATGTTGAGAAAATGTTATAGTAAGATCTAGATAATTTCATGAAGAGTTTAAAGGGATTAACTTTATAAAATATTGAGGAAAAGTTGAGTTTAACAAGGAACAAGGCTACTAAAGTAGAAGTCTTTCAAGTAGGTTTCTAAGATACTAAAGCTAAGAATGCAAGGTTGATGGCACAAGTAGATAGGGTGACTAGGCTATCTCTTCTAGAAATGAGCATAATACAAGCATATCATGCTAGTGGATACACATACTATCAAGATCTAGAGGCCAAGAAAAAGTCTACTTTAGCACCATCTACTAGTTTAATAACTTAGACTCCACCCAAAGTCCCAATTTCAACACCATCTATAACTTTACATCCTACTAGTTTAGCAAGTGCATCAAATTTAACTACCACTTTAGCCCTACCTGCCACTTCAACTCTTGATAGAATTTCTAATTTGGCCCCAAATACCACTTCAGTTCCACCATAATAACAAACACTCATATGAAATTACCAAGTAAGCCTTAGCTAAAGGCTAATTTTGTATACAAATTTTGCATGTATTTATTCAAATTAACTTTAGTTGGTTTACATCCATGTTAAAATTAAGGAAATTGTTTTTACTAACAAGCCAACTTTTCATGAATATTGTAATTTATGAGTTATAACATATACTTTGTGTTGAACTAGAACTTAGGTTCTATGCATTTTGATGTAAACTAAATTTTTACTACACTTGGATGATGAGGTGACCCCTTCCCCATATCTTTAATACTTAAAAAACCGTCCTTCAAAGAGTTGGATTTTTTTATCAATATAAATAAACAAATAAATTCATCAATTATCATATAGCTATGTTTATTTTCTCTTCTTCCTTTTTTGTGTTATTAAAATTTTAGATTACTTATTTGTATTGACCTAATATTTTTGAAGTGTGCAAATTCTAGGGATGAATCTAGTTGTTATAATTAATGTATGCTAATATTAGCTATGCAAAATATATTGAAGATTAGTAAATTTCATAATTTTGATAAATTCATTTAGAATGTGTTGATATTTTGAGGTGTGTAGAATTATTTCCTTTGGTATAGTCTTCTAGGCATGTGCTCTAGCTACTCTATATAACTTACTAGTCCAAGTTGTAACCTCTCCACTAAGGGTGTACAACAATAACTTCAAAAAAAGTAAACTTAAACTAAGACCCTTAATTTCCCTATACTTTTTTCCCCAAATTTCCTAATTATGCTTGCTTGTGAGTGTGAAATATCTATGGACAATAAACATTGGTTTGAAAGATACTTTCCCACCAAATAAATAGCCTTAGAAGTGACCTTTTAGGAACACAGAGCCTTGTTTCTTGCCTTACTTTCCTCTCTTTTTTGAGTTTCCTTGAGATATACCCACCATAGAGTAACTCTCTACCAATCCAACTCACTTAATGTTGTCTTTCTTTTATATTTAATAATTTATCCATAAACCTAGTTAAACAGCCTATAAGTTCAACCTACTATTCCACCAACTGGTTGTTTTAACTGCATACATGCAACTCATACCCTAGAGTGGATCTTCATTTACATAGATATATTAAAATTTTAGAGGTAAAATCATTCATTATTCTATGGTGTGCATGAAACCCACATTAACAAAAAAAAGATGACATTAGAAGGAGGGCACACTTGTGCCTCTTCTTAATAGTATATGTTAGTCACTGTGTAGAGTTGCATTAGAGAAACCTAGGAGAGTAACAAAGTATAGATCCCAAGCTAGCCTTTTGGTTTCGCCTTTATCAAATCATAGGAATCCTAGACTAGTACTAATCACCCCTAAGGTACACTGAGATAGAAAAACTTCCCCAATAATAAATGTCCCACCTATCAACCATCTTATGGGTCAACCTTAGTTATTTGTATATGCTATTGTTACTCCTAGATATCAACATAATTTACCAAGGAAACTAGAGAAATATTTGCCTATTTTTTCCCCCTCAGGTGGGATAAGGGAAGAAGATAAAATTCAATGTTTCAAGGCTTCTTTGAGAGTAATGAATGTTATAGATGAGGATGTTGCATGCATAATTTTTCCATTGATTCTACAAGATTTTGCTTATGATTTATATCTAAATTTGTGGGAAAATTCCATCACATCATGGAATCTATGTCAGAATAATTTTCTTGCATATTTTGGGCAAGTTACTAATCCATATTTGGTGTATCAACATTCCACCATTATGAAAAGGGAGCCTAATGAATCAATTAGATCTTTTAATGTAAGTTTCTAGAAGATGTACACTTGAATAAACATGGCATACAAACCACATGTAGATATAACACTCTAAATTGATAAGAACACTTTAAATCCCATCACCATAGTATTTCTTAGGAGAGATACTACTATGAATACTTTAGCCTTGGCATATGAAGAAGCTATCAACATTGATAAACAACTCAATCTGTGGCTCAATCCTTAGAATCTAGGGGGTAACCATTCAATAATGGCTTTCCATATTTGAATCCTATACCACATGTTAATTAGAATGTCCCTATATTCAGTGAAAATTAGTTGTATATTCTACCTCCCATGACACATCAATAAAAAAATCAAAATAATGGTTTCCTTAATAATCAAGAATAAAGGAATGGCCATTAGTAAAACTAGAAGAATGGAAATCTGACTCACATAAACAAAACATTCACTCAAGGTGCTAAATCCACCAAAGTTGAATTAGATTTTATATAAAGAATGGTGTAAAAGTTGAGAAACCACTTCTTTAATATGTAGAAATGGATGGGTAATACCACCAATCAGAACTATAACTAGAATTTGGATTTATAAGATTTAATAGAACTTTTAATAGAATCCCCAATACTTTAGGATAATAATATTCCATTGATCTATCATAAATCAATATCATAGATACAACTTTGTCTAATTAGTGTAGATTTATAAACATATAACATCATGTGGAATTGTACTATGTAGATTTCTATGCAACCTTTGAAATATTTCAAAGGGAAACGATCAAATAGGATCTAATGATGAATCCCCTAAATCTCCCTCATGAATATCGCCCCTCAAGTTTATGTATGGTTTTTTTAAATTATGATTTTCCCTTCCATAATGAATATGACAACATTCTAGAGGATAATTATGATGAATTACAAGCATTTTAGTAGTTTAATAGGAATAATTATAATTTGAGGAACTTGTAGCCCCTCACCACTTCTATTCCTCCCAACAATATAATTATTCTCCTAAATCCTAAAGTTGATAATAATCCTCCTCCCATAGAAGGGAATGATCAACCTCACCCTAGAGAATAATAGAACAAGGGAGGATATAATATTATTGAGAATATGAAAAAGATAAAGGCTAATATCACCCTTCATGAACTGGCATAAATCATAGATTAGAAAGAGATCTTATGGATGCCTATCATAGGAAAGTCTACTAAAAAAAGGCCAAAATGGCCAACATAGATGTCATACACAAAATCAAGCTTGAGGTCCCTCCTTTATTCTTAACCATTTGGGTATTTTGAAAGAATATACATAGTTATTTAGTGGATTTCAGAACTTCAACTACTATGATGCTAATCTCCATTTTAAAAAAGCTTGGTTTCACCCCAAGTCCATCCAAGAGGATTGTTTCATAGATAGGTTAAATAGTAGCGCATGCGATAGGAGAAATTAACTATGTGCACATCTAGGTTACATTATAACCTTGAGTGTACATAACTATAGACATACTAGTAGTAGATATTCTTGAAGGGTATGGATTTACTATTAAGTAGAGATTGGTCAAAGACACTCAATGGATATCTTTCCATAGACTTCTCTCATATCTAGTTGCCATGGAGAGGCATTGCTAACTAGGTTAATATTGATTAGGAGTCAAGGATGAAGCACCTTATTATATAGTACAACACTACTAATGAAGGAGTTACAAATCTCCTAGTCTTGGAATTTATACATTTACTATAAAGTATGAAATGTAAGAAGAAGTATGGGGTCCTTTCCAATTATGGACCCTCTATTTTATGGAGTAATATCTAAGCAAGGATCAGGTGTTAGTATAAATTTGATAAATATATAAGGAAATAAATACTTAGTATCATATAAGATCTAATTTTGATGTACCAATAATAAAGAAAATTATGAACCGTTGATTTTCTGATTGTAGTTTGGCCTCAAGAACAATGTCAAGGAACTGTTGGTATATGGAGACTCAAAAATGGTGATACAATAGGTCATGAAAAACTATCAATGTAAACTATCATCTTTAAATAAGTACAAATACAAAGATTGGGATTTAATCAAGTCATTTGATGCTTTCAATATAGTGTTTATTATAAGAGAATAAAACTAAGATGTTGACTCACTAGTCACTTTAGTAGAAAATTTGACACCCCTATAGGAGTCAAAATTATATAAGTTACCCATAAATTTGGTACCTTATCCATTAGTGCCAAATAATTTTCAAAAATTTTCAAGTATTTGATGATGATTAGTAGATCATCTAGTTTCTAGCCAATTTGGTCTAATTCAAATCTAAGATAATTGATGATGAGGAAATAAGCCATACGTGCCACAAAGAATTGGATGAATAAGATGTCATCTAACTAAAGTAAAATCATATCCTATTGGGAATGGTATCCTCAAAAATATCATTTTATATGAATTCTCAAGCACAAAAATAAATACAACTTAAGGTTAATGAGTCTAAGTTTAGCTTAGATAATTTGAGTGATAAAAAAAACCCATGCCTCATCAATATTGGCTTGAGCTACACTCTAGACAAAAGGCAAAGAGTCAAGGAATTGTTCATTATATATAAGGATGTAATTAAATGGACATATGATGACTTGAGGATATTTAATCCTAGATTCATCACCCATGAAATTACACTCGAATTGGATTGTAAGCCATTTAGGTAGATGCAAAGACTAGCTAATCCTATCTTAGAAGAATTGATCTTAAAGGAAGTAGATAAGTTGTTAAGTGCTCAGATAGTATGTCCTATCATACATTCATCTTAATTGGATAATCTTATTCTAATTAGTAATAAGAGTGATGAAATCAAGCTGTGTGTTGCCTTCAAGAACCTTAATAAATAGTTTGAGAAAACAACTATCATCTGCCCTCATTAAATGAGGTGATATAAATTGTGAGTGGTTATAAAATGATGTCTTTCTTAGATGTATTTTTAGAATATAATCAAGTGTTTGTGTAATTAGAGGAGAGAATGAAAACTATACTTACCAAAAAATGGGAAACTTCTGCATATAAGTGGATGTTGTTTGGCCTAATCAACATATGAGTTAGTTTTCAAAGATCCATGGATCATGAATTTCAAGGGATAATAGGTAAATTCATAATCATATACATGGATTACCTTATTATTTTATTAAAAAATAGAGTTAATCATGTAGACCATGTATATTAAATCTTTGAAAGATGTAAGAAGTTTGGTATCTCACTGAACCCCAAAAATAGTATAATCAGCATTAGTGAAGGCAAGTTGTTGGGCCACATTATCATCAAATATGGGAACACCATTGAACCAAATAGAATTTAGAGAATTTATAAAATAATATTTCCAAACATCAAAAAGGCACTCAAGTCATTCTTTGGGAAGATTAATTTTTTGATAAAATTCATATTAGGATTTATAGAGATTTTCTTACCTCTAAACACAATGCTTAAGTACGATGCTAAAGTGGAATAGACACCTAAAGCCAATAAGTCTTCCCAAGACATAAAAGAGGATATAACATAGTCCCTAGTATTGGTAATCTTGTATTTCACTAGGGACTTCTTCCTATGATCATTTACTTTAGAGCATATCATTATTTTTGTACTTACACAAGAAAAGGAAGAAAAAAAACATCCTATAATTTTTATGAGTAATAATTTAAGGGACACAGTTAAAATACTCCTTGATTGATAAATATATCTTCTCCCTTGTCAAAGTGATGAAAAATTTCCAAAACTATATTCTTATGAACAAAATAATAATTATTGTACCAGATCCTACTATCAAGCTTATGTTAGGATAGAATGAATTGGGAGGGCATAGGTGAAAATTGATGGCAAAACTACAAGATTTTGATATTGATATTAAACTAGACAATATCATCAAAGGAAAATATATATTATTCATTTTATGACTAAAACAAATCCACACATCACCATAAAATAAGTCTACCAAATAGAGGTTTGCTAAGGAGAATGGTATTCACGTATTATTCAATTCTTACTCATTGAAGTATGTCATTGGGAATTACAAAGAGAGTAGAAGAGAGCCTTGAGGATCAAAGCTACACATTATATGATTAGGAAGCAAATTATCTATAGGAAGAACTATGAAGGAATGTATTTAAGATGTGTATCATGTGAAGAATCCCAAAACATTATGAAAAATATACATCAAAATATTGATAGTGATCATCCATCTAGCAATACCATAGCCCATAAAATACTCATATTGGGATATTATTGGCCAATAGTCTTCAAGGATGCTCACTCCCACATAAGGATTTGCTATGAAATTTAGGTCTTATTAAAAAGATAAGTTTACATAGCAATGTTGTTGTAACTCATGATTGAAGGTAAACCTTTCACATAATAGGAATTATATTTCGTTGGTGTTATCAACCCAAATTCATCATCTAGGCACAAATTTGTGCTCACCACTATAGATTATTTCACTTGATAGACTAAGGTAGAAACAACCAAGAATTCAAGAGCATAAGATGTGATAAATTTCCTTGAAGACCATATCATAACTAGGTTTGGTACTCCTATTTCCTTGGTTTGTGATAATGGAAAAACATTTCAATTAATTAAATTTACAAAATGGGCTCATGATAATTAGATCATAATTAGATATCATCCATTCACTACCCACAAGGGAATGGATTGGATTAATCAAACAAAAAGAACCTCATTGATGCTATCAAGAAATCTATTATGGATAAGTTTAGAGAGTGGCATATCTAATGTAAATACATACTCTAAGTAGATAAAACTTAGTACAAGTAGGCCATTAAATCCTTAACAAATCTATTGGTCTATGGGAGACAGCTAGTGCTACAAATCATGTTGAAGTTACCAGCATATCAGTTCATGATAGAATACATGGAACCCAATGAAAGGATAGAGTCTAGATTGTCATACATGATAGAAAAGGAGGATTGCATGATTGAAACCCTAAAAACATTTAGTAGGAATTAAGATGTAATAAAAATATGGTTCAATAAGAGAGTACAATATAAATCATTTAGTATTTATATCCTAATGCTTCTATGGGATAAATCCCATGAAAGAAATGATAAAATTATATGTTTACCCTACTATGGATAGGATCTTATCAGATGTAAAATATTTTGGGTAATAAAGATTTATGTTTTAAGGACCTCCAAGGTAATGAATTGGCACATCTAATCAATGGATAGTTTCTGAAGCATTAATTCATGGTTGTGCCAACTATAGATGTCTTTGAGTAATAAAATATGTTCCAATAAAAGTAGGGATAGGTTAAATTTATTTATTAGTTAGATTCCTAGATTGAGTCATTTATTTTCATTAGAATAGTTTTCACTAGAATAGTTTTCACTTTCTAAATTATTTGTTCTTGGTTTTTGCATTTTTCTTTTCTTAGTTTATTTGTTTTTTTAGGTAGTTTGTCACTTTCTAGAATAGTTTTCCTTTCAGTTTCATGGAAATATAATTGATCAATCCTAGAATAATCAAACAACAACCTCTATGTTTTGAATCCAACTTCAATCGATGGGTGTTACACCTCATACATCAGAATTCCTAATCTAGATAAGAAATGAGAGATTTAATCATGATGATGGTACGAAGAAAATGATTTCACCATGTATATAAAAGGTGTTCCCACATATCCATGCACATTTAGAAATATTTTAATATCTCCTTGGATCAAATACACATCATTATTTGAGGTAATAACCATTGATGTGATTAAAGTTGATAGGGACATTCTAATGAACCCAATTATACCAACACCAACTGAAGGTGTCACCTTCCACTTTCTTCCATTCAAGAAAAAAGGAAAGGGAAATAATCCAAAAGTTTAAAAGAAAATCAAAAGGGATTAAAATCCTATATGATGAAATAAGATCAATATATCACACACCATGGAATTTTATGATGAAAGGGAGGAAGGGTGATCAAAGGTATCTCTATCAAGGATATGGATGCCTAGTTGGTAGTAGAGTAATGCCTAAACTCCTTAAATCTTGGATGACTTAATACCCAATTATAATGAAACCTACAACTCATCCTATGTCTATGCTAAAATACTTTGACAAAGAGTAGAAGTTATCACTTTCACACACACTATTCAAAGGTAAGGTAAAGTAAGTATGTTTTATCAAGTTATCAGGAGTCTATTTCATATTTATGATCTAATTATTTATTTTATATCATGGTTAACAGTTGATATTGGGATTGCAAAACCATGGATTTTGGGTTTTTGAACTTAATAGTATTCACCCCTATGAGTCATCATTTTTTGTATCAAACACACCCACCTTTTATTTTATAATGGATAAGTGGGGAAGCATTTGTTTTAGAAGAATTTTTCATTATATGGATGTAGGTTCATGTTAGTCTATTTCATTATCCATGAAAATTTGGCAAATTTTGACACTAAATTACTTTTGTTACATATGTTTTCCTCTTATAACACATTTTCATTAGAATGACATTTTAGAAATAATCTATTAATAAAAATTATGGAAGTTTAATATGTATGATAGGTATTTAGATTTAATTATATGAGTTTACTTATTTGGGCTCACTTAATCAACATTATGAACATTTTGGTCTTCAAAATATTAGTCTTCAACCACTTTCAATTGGAAGCTTTTCTTCTAAAACTTTGTTGTCAAAAAATTTGCATCATTAAAATATTATTATAATCCTTTCAGTTGGGACATTTCTCTTTATTAGATTTATTGTAGGAACATTTTGGTCTTCAAGGACTTTCTCTTTGACAACTTTCATTTAGATAATTTTGATTGGGAACATTTTATTTGGTAAGTTTCTTTGACAAATATTCCAAAATGACAATCTCCATGAAGAAAATTTATGTCTTTAGAGTCTTTAATTTGGATCTCTCATCTCATCAAATCAAGTGATTCATCCTAAATGTAAATGCTAACTCCTGACTAAACCATAGAGTGACAAGTGTCAAAAAGAATAGCATCATGGCACCCCCCAAAGGAGTAAGCATCCTACATGGCATGCCCACTAGGCCAAGGTGGTTAAGTTAAAAATAATTTAATGTGACAAGCTTGTATACATTGGTGATTAATGGTACACAAACTAAACATGAATGTTAAAAGGCTAAAACATCGAGATGCTAACTGTATCTACATCCATTGATTGTTATCAAGATTGAGTGTATATTTCCTTAATTATACTCAAATTATAGGATGAATTCAAATAATATATAATTCACATAAAAAATACCAATCCACATTTAATAAGATATATAAATCTACCATCACTTGGAACTAATAATGGATTATTCATCTAGAACATATAGGGGAGCCTAAACACCATTTAGATTCTCCATCAAGGATTAAATATAATACATGGATACATTTTTGATGCAATATTATTTGATGGCATTTAAGAGCATTGAAATATTTTATTGTAAGGAAGGAATATCCATAGAAGAGAAATAGGTTATCGCTGACCTATTTACCTTCAAACACCACACACTCCATTATGTAGGTGCCTAATCTAAATTCATTCCATGCATTGAATTATTACTAGATTTGTTCTTTGAAGGGAGGTTTATAGATGATAGGTTACTACACTATGTTAAAAATAACACTATCATCACCTAAATATTAGGAAAATCATTCCAAAGGTACATTATTTACCCACTCTAGATACTACCTTTGATTTTTATGGTATGAATGATTAGAAAAAGAGAAACAATGTGGAGAAAATAGTGGAATAAAAGCTTCTCCATGGAGAGACATATTCACTCAAAGAGGTCAATGAGAATGTTATTCACATTACCAGATTTTGGATGGGAATCTACATTGGCATGGTTCTATTAAACCATCTATATGTCCATCCAAGAATCCACTTGATTTGCAATTGGTGCCACTACTTGACCTTTTGATCACCTCAAAATGCACTTTTGAATTGGGGGAGATTATCAGTGCCTACTTAGAGGAATTGATACTACACAAAGATAGGATGCCCCAAGGTGGAAACTTTTATATGATGTCATATTTAAAATGTGCTCATGGGTAATATTTATACACATAATAATGATTTATAGGATCCAAGCCTTGAATACATCAAGAATAAAATATATTATGTCTACTCATTTGTTCATATATATGATTATACAAGGAACATATCAATAATTATAGAATATATATATTCTCAAGTCTAGATGGCAATTCATGATGAAACTTTAGCCAAAATATCTAATAAAATCACCAATACACTCATGAATTTATGTGATTACTAGTTATGTTTAGACTACACTATTATAATTGTCAATGGACACAAGGTTGACCCCCTTTTCCTCCCCAAATACATCCTAGACAAAATGGCTGAGTAGGAGATTGCATATCAACTATAGAATGGAATATATGAGGACCTAACTAAGAATAAAAATAGAACCTTCCATATATCCCATCTCAAAATTGGGAGGATGTGTTACACATACCACAAAAACTTTAGATAAGATAGTGGTGCAAGGAAAGTTTATGCCCTAGCTATTTTTTCCCATAAGGATTGGGACCCCCATGGGAGAGTGCAATAATGAGTTCAAAATATGTGCATTCCCTACAATCATGAACCTTTTAACCATGAATTCTTATTTATCAATGTAAAATATGATGTATAAGCAATATAAATGGCTAGGATTATTGGTATACGTGAGGACTTTATTAGGGTGATCTATGCAGATCCTTCCCTCACACTTGGACAAGTAATATTCAGAACCCCAACACAAGGGAGAGGGATCTAGTTAGATTTATATAGAATTATAATCTTATATAAATCAAAAGATAAAATAAATGACCCCTAAAATACATGCATTGTGATAACATCTCCAAAACAAGAGAAATATCAAGGTGTAGGGTAAACATCAGTTTCTATAGTATAAATGGAAGAGAAAACTCCTAAAATTCAAGTTTAATTGAGGAAAATAAAACAAGAACAAGTAGAATAATTAATTCAAGAAGATGAAAAAAAAATTATAAGATAAGAGGAGATCATTTGTTTATATCCCTCTAATGAATAATACCTTTTACATACTATGGAAACTCCAACAACCACATCATGTGGCATGACTCTTCCCCTTCCTACTCAATAAGTGGTTATTCCTCAAGTAGATAAGACAAAAATATGATATAAAATAAAATATAAGGTAAAAAGGCATTAGACATAATCCATAGAGGGACCAAATGATTAGTAATAACCTTCAACTGAAGGAAAGATAAGGGATGAAGTAGATGAGGAATAACTACAACAAGATAAGGTCTTAAACTTGTAAAGACTAAAAGGAAAGGTACCCCTTGGGGATGACTAATCAAGTGAGAATGATACCAATACTCCCCTTGGACACTCTCCTATTATTTCATTATAATATGTCTCTTATTTTCCTTTTCCAATTATCTCTTCTTTTCTTCCTGTGTCAAAGCCTCCGTCTAGGCCTAGTTTCAAAATTGTTGCTACAACTACCCCTTTAGTCTCCAATACTATTTCCACTATCCATCATCAACCTAGAACTGAATTGAAAACATCTTCTACTCAATTTATCTCACCAATTACCTCCTCAAGATAATTACATACCATAATAGTGGTGGACACTAAGAGAGCTCCTAATAATAAGTTATCCTACATTATCCATCCAATGCCACATCTAGGAAATGTAGACTGGTGTAAAATAATATGGCATTCAATTCCCAATCCAAATATTAAGACTAAGCCTATAAAATACACCCAAATATAATAATAAAAACTAAACTAATCAAATTTAACCCTTCCAGACTAGGCTAATGAATTAGGAGCATCATCTTCTAAGAGGCTAGACTTGAAGATCATTGAGCTACCCACTATGAGCTCAATCTTTTATAAGTCAACTAGCTCTATGGAAAGGGTGAGGAAGATAAAAGACAAGATTGGATAGAGTTTAATTATGGATGAAAGATAAGAGACCTACTTTATTTCAAAAAGGCAAGATAAAATCAAGGGTCAGCCCCCTTTTATTGAGGATTTTAAGTCCTATATGGAAATCAATTATGGAACACTGATAGCCATTAGTAAGGGTAAAGAACATGTAAGAAAAGAGTTGGAACATGAGTTAGATACGCCCATGTTCCATTTTAGATATAAAAATATGTTCAAAATGTAACATTGAGACCATATGAGATACTAGATACTATACTTTCTTTGAGCGCACAAATAGCTCCCCAAGAAACTACAATAACTAAATTGTTTAAGGTTTTCAAGGAAGATGAGAATAGGTCAAATATTTTGGTTTTGTATACTAAACATAAGGAATTCATAAATTTTAATTTTATGTCCTCCCTATAGATATAAAATGTATTGAATATAGTGATCATCAGGACCCAAGAAGCCCAAGAATGGGTAACTATTACAAATGCTTTAATCATGAAGATCACCAAGCAAGTTAAGCACATAATACAGATTTTTTATGAACTAGAGTTAACATGTGTGTGGGATAACACCAAAAATTTGGTATTTAGGTTTTTTTTTTACCAAATGTTATAGTAAGATTTATATAATTTCAATTAGAGTTTAGAAGGATTAACTTTAAAAGATATTGAGACAAATTTGAGTTCAGCAGGGAAGAAGGCCACTAAAGTATAAGTTTTTCAAGTAAGATTTATAGATACCAAATCTAAGCATGTAATGTTGATGTCACTAAAATTTTGGGTGAATATACCATATCTTATAGACATGAACATAATATGGGTGCATCATGTTAGTGGATATAAACACTATCAGGAACTAGAGGCCAAAAAGAGGTCTACTTTATCACCATCTACTATTTTAGTCGCTCAAACTCCACCTAATATCCTAGTTTCAACACTAATTATAGCTTCACTTCCTACAATTTTAGAAAATGCATCATCTTGAACTACCACTTCATCCCTACCTACAACTTCAACTCCAGCTACAACTTCTAGTTCAGTGCCAACTACCACTTTAATTCCAACCATCACAACAAGTGCTCGTATACAATCACCAAGCAAGCCTTTTGTATACAAAATTTGGATGTATTTATTTAAACTAACTATAATTAGCTTACATACATATTATAATTAATGTATTTTTTTTAGCATTATGTACATGTTATATGATTTTTATAATTTATAATTTATAACATATAGTTTGTATTGAAGTATAACTTAGGGGTTCTATTTATTTTGATGTAAACTTAAGTTTCACTACACTTGGAGGATGAGGAAACCACTTCCCCAAGTATTTAAATACTTTTAAAAACTTATTTTAAAGGGTTGTAATTTTTATCAATATAAAGTAATAAATCAATTTGTTGATTGTCATAGAACTATGTGTGTTCTCTCTTCTTCCTTTTCTATGTTATTGAAAATTTAGCTTACTTGTTTGTATCAACTCGATAATTTTGAAGTGTGAAAAGGATATGAATGAATATACTTGTTATAATTAATTTATGTTGATTTTATATGTGCAATAGCTATTGAATATTATTAAATTTAATTTATTTTAGAAATTAGTTTAGACTGTGTTGATATTTTGAGGTATATAGGAGTGTTTTCTTTGGTATAGTCTTCTAAGTGTTTTCTCTAGCTACTCTAGGTAACTTCCTAGTCCAAGTTCTAACATTTCCACTAAGGGTGTACAAAAACAACTTTAAAGAGAGAAACCTTCAACTAAGACCATTAGGTTCCCTATACCTATTTCCCCATATTGCATAACCATGATTATTCATGAGTGTATAATAGATACAAACAATAAACATTGATCTTGGAGATACTTATCCACCAAAAAAATAGCCTTATAAATGAACTTTAAGGAACACAAAGCCTTCTTTTTTGCCTTACTTTCCCCTTATTTTTTATTTTCCTTGATATCTACCCACCATAGATTAACTCTCCACCCATCCATCTCATTCAATTTTTGAATTATTTTAGATTTCATAAATCCATCCATAAACTTAGTTAAATAATCTACAAGCTCACCCTGTTATTCCACCAACAAGTTATTTTAACTACATACCTACAACTCATGCCATAGAGTTCAACTTAATTTCCATAGAGATTGATCCAAAACTTTGAATTTCTAGTTGATAAATATCTAAATAGCATAGAAATAACACAATAACAATGAATTCTCTGAGAAGAGATGAAGTATTACTCAAGATCACAATAAAAATATATGTTTATCTCTAGGAAGAGATGTCTCTCTTCACATTTTAGGTTACCTCTTCATTTATACACATTTTGAAAGCATGGGGAGGATGTGGAAGGTCACAAATATTGAGGGATATTAAGTGGTATAACTTCCAAGATTTAAAACAATACAAAATTTGAGGAATTGCTATTTTTAAAAACATACTTTTTTTAGACTGCACTACTAAAATTGAAATTTAGGGCACTTCCATTGGGTTTTTTGGGGTCAAACTTCATTGAACAAAGTTCAATGCCATTTTATGATGTTTTGCTCATTCTTATCTTTCTAATGGTTCAAATGGTGAGTCAATTGGAGCTACGGTGCAAAAGTTATGGCTCCCTAAAGTTCTATCATCAATTGGGGTGTAAATGTCACCCGAATTGTCACCTAAATTGTTGCTCGGATCATTCCTCCCTCCTTGAAAAGCAATGGTCCCCATTGCATCAATGTTCCCCATCAGGTGTGGTAGTTGTTTCTTGATTTGATTCTCTATGAGCCACTCACCTTGATGGCTAAGCTGGCCCCTTTTGAACACTCAATAAAGTGGAATAGAGTATCCTCTTGTTGTCTTCATCTAGGTATCCATAATTTGATCCTCTTCCACTGGAGCAAAACTCTGTGGATCAAGCTCATCAATGTCTAGTTGTTCTACTACAATTGAAGTGTCTAATAGAGGTGGGTGATATGGTTTGAGGAGTTCCACATTAAATATTGGATGTAGACCAAGGTAGGCTAGTAGGTTCAACTCAAAATCATTTTCTCCAACTCTTTTGGTGATGTAGGGACCATATCATAGAGGCCACATATTTATATGTGGGCCTACAAGTTGTTCCTTCTAAAGCTAAAACCAAACCTTTTCACCCATAGTAAAATGGTGTGCAATCCTATGTTTGTCATGGCATTGTTTATACTTCTGATTCATCTTCTCCAGGATGTCATGAACTTGTTGCTAGATGTGTTGAATTTGTTCAATAAACTTTGTAGCTTTTGCTGCCTTAGATCTTCCATGAGGTGTCTATTCCATGGTGGAAAATGGAATAGCTATATCAATTAGGGCCATGGGTTGGAACCCAAAACATACTTGGAATGGACTATGCTTAGTCAAGTTGTGTAGCACCTAATTATATCCATGTTGTATGAAAAAAAGTCCCTCATCCCATGTGCATGGATGTTTGGAGTGATACATCTAAATCATGTGAACAATCAAGTGGTTTACCACCTCTATTTGACCATCAGTCTATGGAAGGAAGGCTATGGACTTCATTAGCTTAGTATCCATCATCTTCCATAGAGTGGACTAGAAGATGCTCAGGAACCTGCTATCTCAATCTGAGACAATGGACTTGGGGAGACCAAAATGGAGCCATACATGACTAAACTATAGTTGAGTAATTTCCTTAGTAGATATATTTTTATTACAAGAAATCATGATAGCCATTTTTGAAAAATGATCAACTACCACAAAAATATATTCCTTACCATGTTTTGAAGTGGGCAAACTTGAGAGAAAATCCATTGAGATGGATTCCCAAGGCCTGGTTGGTTCTGGCAATGGCGTGTATAATCCTGGCTTCTTATTTTTTAGCTTGGCTATCACACATGGGATGCAAGATTTGAGATATCTTTCCACATCCTTTCCCATATGGGGCTAGTAGAAGTGTTTTTGAAGAACTACCAATGTATTTTCAATACCAAAGTGTCTAGCTATCCTACTGAAGTGTGCTTCCCATATCATCTTTTGCTACTTTATAATTGGAACATAGATGTGCACCATATGATAGTGGACATTATATTTTAAATAGAAATGAGAAACATGTTTACCTTTTTGAAGTGCTTGATATGTATCAACAAAGGTAGGATCTACTTCATACAAAGCACCCCAAGAGGTAGTCTCATGTCTGCATAGGTCTAGAACTATTGTGAGTGCAGTAATTCATGGGTGGCTTAGACAATCTACAGTTGTATTTGAGATCCCTTTTTTGTGTTTGATTATCAGGTGGAGTTGTTGAATATATGTGGCCCAGTTTTGGTGCCTCTCATTTCATTGTTTTCTTTACATCTAGATGAATTCCAATTGTCTATGGTTAGTGTGGATGACTGTTTCTTTCCCCAAGATGTAGTGTTTCCATTGTTTGTAGGCTTACACAATGGCATAGAGCTCCTTATCATATGTTGGATATTTCATGATTGTATCAGTGAAAGTTTCACTATGATATGCAATAGGATGGCCATGTTACATGATGATAGCTCCAATGGCATATTCAGATGCATCTATCATCAACAAAAAAGGTTGATGCAAATCTAGCAAGGCAAGAATAGGGGTTGAGCAGAGTCTATTCTTTAAATTCTCAAATGCCCTTTGTTGTATTTTACCCTACTAAAATGTAGCTTTAGCTCCTCCTTTAGTCACTTGGGTTAGTGACCAAGCAACATATGAAAATCCAAGAACAAACCTATGGTCAAAATTTTCAAGACCCAAAAAGCTGCAAAGCTTTGTGAGGGTCATTGGTGTGGGCCATTCTCAAATAATCTAAATTTTTTATAGATCAACATGGACCCCTTCTTATTCACAACGTACTCAAGGTACTAAATTATTGTCATCCTAAATGTGCATTTGTCAAGATTTGCATACAACTTGTGCTCTTGAAGAGTTTGAAGCACCTTACAAACATGTTGCAAATGTTCTTCCCATGTTCTACTATAGATGAGTATGTCATCTAAGTAGACAACCAAAAATGAGTTGGTGAAGGGTCTTAGGATGTCATCCATCATCCTCATGAAGGTTGTAGGTGTGTTAGTTAAGCCAAAAGGCATAACTAACCATTTAAAGATCCCCTCCTTAGATTTGAATGTAGTCTTCTAGACATCAGTGGATTCAATGGGAATTTGGTGATAACTAGATTTGAGATCAATTTTGGTGAAGAACTTTTCACCATAGAGTGGGTCCAGCAGGTCATCAATCCTAGGGAGAGGATAGCAATTTTTCATAGACATTTTGTTTAGGGCTCAGTAGTCAATGCAAAGCCTCCATGTTCCATCTTTCTTCAGTGCCAAGATAATTGGGCTACTATAAGGTGAAGAGCTTAGCTTGATGTGACCCTTTTGGATCAATAATTGAATCTATCTTTTTATCTCATCATTCTCTAAAATTGATTTGTGATACATAGGATTGTTAGGCAAAGGTGATTCTAAGATCAAATCAATAGAATGTTTTACCTAGAAATGTAGTGGAACTCCTATGGGTGACTTGAATAAGTCATCATATTCTCCTATGATTCATCCTATCTACTTCTATTGTTTTGTTGATTATGTAATCAAGACTGCAACATCAACCTTCTTGGAATTCCTATGGTTTGACCACCACGAGAACAAATTGCTTTGTTTTCTCCACCAATTTATTGCATTGCTTAGCACTAATTAGGGAGATAGATGTGGGAGGTGGTACCTCTAGTACACTATAGCACTGTGTTCCAAGAGTGAGGGTGATCCTTTAGGTACGTGATTCATAGATGCCATGTCACTCATACATGAGCGGTTGACCAAGGAGTACATCACAAACATCTAGATTGAACACATCACACAAGACTTCATCTTGGAATGGTTTTATAGCATATGAAAGAAGACACTAATGGGTGACACAGAGGTCTCTCCCTAGGCTCAACCATCCAATATTGTAGGGCTTTAGATGAAGCTTCATGGATAGATTTAGACTTTTCACAACTTAAACAGAAATTAAATTATTTTGACTCCCACTATCAAGAATGAAATGTAGAGGCTTACCTTTTACCCATAATTTAGAGTGAAACAATCTTTCCTTGTCATCTGGTCTTTCCTCACGGGTCTATGATGAAGCGATAATGGTGTCAGGCTTAGCATCTACAATTTCTTCTTCATCCTCTTTGACTGTGGGTTGTGTATGAGGCAGAGTAGTAGATGTCAAGTATTGTGACTTAGAAAGTAGTGACTTGATGGCTTGACATTCTTCTTTGGAGTGAGTTCTAATTTTTTGATAATCACACCATTTTCTAGCCTTCCCCTTCTGGGATTTCTTATCCTAAAACTCTTTTTGCTTCTAATTTTGGCCTCATGTTTGACCTTCCTTGTCACTTTTCCATTTTGAGGGTTGACTCTTCATATTCTTTCTTCCATGCTTTTATTCAATCTTCACTATGAATTTGCATGGCTCACTAAGGGTTTCCAAACTAAAGAGTTCCATTTCCCCCCATATGTACCATTGCAGTCCACCATGATATTTGAGATTCTTATGTTTCTCACTTTCTTGAATGCCCAATCTTGTAGACAAAGAATGAAAAGTGTCTATGTAATCTTGAACAGATTGGTCCTTACCTTGGCAAAGTTGTTACCACTAGATGTACATATCATCATATGCTCCGATGCGATAGTATTCTTGTTTCACCACTTCCACAAAATCATCCCAGGTAGGTTCCACCTCAAGGCCAATGTCATATGTACTGAACCTCTTTTTGTATACTTCCCACCAATTTTTCATAGGCAATGATGATTTCAAAAGATTAAAAGTAATCTTTTCTCTATCGGTGAACTTATTTATAGAGAAGTAGGAAGACAGTTGATCTAACCAATTTCCTACTACATCAGCATTGATTTTGCCTTCAAATGTAGGAATATCAAAATGTACCTAAACCTTGAAGGGTGTTGGGGCACTGAAAGAACATTCCCTAGATGAGGAGCTAGGAAGTGGAGCCATAGAGCCAGGATTTCCCATTAGAAGTGTTTGAAGAATTTGGGAAAATTATTGTAGCATCTGTGCTTGTTGTTATTAGAGGGCTTCATTCACCATTTCCTTGAAAATATTAGATGTTTTAGTGTCTTCCACCATTTGAAGTTTGGAGTGAGCAGGTGGAAAATTTGGAAGCTCTATTGTTTCCCACCCAAGCTTCTTATAGCCTGACCTTGTCTTTGAGATCATGCACTCTCAAGACAAACCACTCTGATACCACTGATCCAAAACTTAGAAGTTCTAGTTGATAAATATCTCAATAGAATAGAAATAACATGATAACAATGAATTCTCTAAGAAGAGATGTAGTATTACTCAAGATTGCAATACAAATATATGCTTATCTCTAGGAAGAGATGTCTCTCTTCACATTTCAGGTTACCTCTTCATTTATACACATTTTGAAAGCATTGGGAGGATGTGGAAGGTCACCAATCTCAAGGGAGATTAAGTGGTTTGACTTCCAAGATTTAAAACAATACAGAATTTGAGGAATTACTATTTTTGGACTACACTACTAAAATTGAAATTTGGGGCACTTCCGTTGGATTTTTAGGGGTAAAAATTCATTAACTAGACCTACGTGCCATTTCACAATGTTTTCCTCATTATTAGCTTTCCAACAGTTCAAATGATGAGTCAATTGGACCTACGGTGCAAAATTTATGGCTCCTAAAAATTTTGTCATCAATTGGGGTGGAACTATCACTCGAATTCTTGCCTGGATCAGAGATCCTAAAATGTTTAAGTCAAAATCATTCAATCTTTCTTTTTTGTGCATATTAACCACATCAACAATGATAATATGTAAGGGAAAACTACATAAGTAAGAGGCCCTATTTAGAGTAATGGATATATACATAGTGCCTATTGACAAATGGGTCATTGGGGTAGCTTGACACCATGTTCCCACTAACCTAATTTTCCCATAGTCACTCCAAGTGTGAGGAAGAAATGGTTTTATCATTTGAAAAATACTAACAACTTGTATACATTATTTAAAGACATCAAAAGAAAGGTGATCGATAACCTAAAATGATCTAGGATTCACTAGACATTATTATTATGAAACTAGTAGGTGTAAATATATATTCCACATACATAGAATTGGGAGCTTTAGATCAAGGTATATACATCCATCAACTAGAATGAAAAGAGGATTTTTTTGAAATGTATAGTTGAAAACACCTCACATGATATTCTAAAAATTGTGTTCTTCAAAATACTTAATATCACATAATTTCCATCACTATAAACTTAAAGATTAGTTCCACTATTATAACCACTAATTTTGTATTAATATTCTTCATAAACTTCCATAATTCACTCTATATGCTTAAAGTAATGCTAATAAAATTTAAAAATATAAAATGAACTAAAAATTAAACCATTATGAAGGGTTATATAAAAATCAACATGCACTCTGAAAGCAACATCAATAAAATAAAAGTATAAAGTAAATATAAATGTATAAAAATTGTGGGAGTATACATATGACAAATGAACTATTTGAAAAAATTGTTCAAAGAAACATGATCACAAGGAATGTAATTAATGGAGGATATGAACAAAAATGATTTTGTAAAATAATTTTTTCATATTTTTTTACCCAAAACAAAAATATCTTGGAATATAAAAAATACAGTTTATGGAAAATAGTTAAAAATGCTTTGGTAGATATATATGTAAAATGTGAAAGATTACACAATGCATGTGAATTATTTTAATATTATTCATGATTTTTTATTATGAATTAATTTCAATAGTACCATAAATTTATATTTGTACTATGAATCAAGTTTTAGATGTGAATAATGATTCATGATATACAATCTATTAATTTTGTAGGTAAATCCTTGATAAAACAAAAATTATTTACATATGAAAATTTCTGATTGCACCTTTATTATAATTTATAACATTTTATCTTTGATATCATGATTCATGATCTATAATGATTCATGGGTTTCAAATAAAACTATAGATTTAACTTTATATTTTCCCCTATTTTTTGTATGGGGTTTTTGAATCAAACTCAAAAAATGGATTTATACTAGGAAAATTATTCAATGGTGGGATATCATTGGAGATTATAGAATAAACTTTGGGAGAGATTTTTTTGAGAACCCCAACCCTAAATCCCAAATCCCTAGTGAGAAGGGGTAATAGAACTAAAAGATAAAGATAATATTCTATTTGGAACCTGTAACAGACTTATGATTCACTTGTAACCTATGAAATGATTTAATTTTTTAGACTAAATATGTAATATAGTCCATCCACCATTGAACTTATTCATTGGGACTTGGTCCAATTTATTTCATTGATTAGTAACCTTAGACTATGCATAGGTATGTGCTAATTATCTAATATCTTCTCTTTAGAAATCCTAGTACCAACACATTATTTCAAATCATGAATCATGATATTTGACATAAATTGGTATGAATAATAAAATAAATATTATCTAATCCCAACCATGGAGATGGATTTTTATCTTGATCCCAACCATGGTGGGAAGTTTGTTTCTCACCATGGTTGGGAGACATCGAAAACATGGAGATGACAAAATTATCCCTCTCCATGGTTGGGAGGGATCCAAACTAGGGTGATAATATTTTATTTTCTCACTGTGGTTGGGAGGACTCATAACCATGGAAATATTTTTTTTCTTTCCATGTTTACAAGGTCTTCCAACCATGGAGTGGACAAGATTTTCCCTCTGAATGTTTGGAAGATCTCCCATCTATACTGAAATGTTTTTCATACTATCAAACAACCATCAAGAAGAACAAAATTTTCCTTTCCATGTTTGGGATGGCTCCCAACCATGGTGAAAAAGTATATTTACCATGGTTTATATCCATCACAACCATGGAGAAGGAAAAATAAATATCACCCTGGTTAGGAGCCATCCTAACCATTGGGTTGCCTCTCCATGGTTAGTATGGCTCAAAACCATGGTGAGAAGTTTTCCTTATTTATTTCAATTATGATCCCTCCAAAAAATGGAAAATTAAACAAAATATTTCCATGGTTGTGAGTTCTCCAAATCATGATGAAAAAAACAAATATTACCATCGTTGGGATCCTTTTCCAACCATATAGATGTATTTTGTTATCATCTCCATGTTTGGAAGGGCTCCAATCTATGGTGAGAAAAAAAAATAATCACCATGGTTGGGAGCCATCCTAACTATGGAGAGGAAAAATAATTTTTTCCCTCTTTATGTTTTTAAGGGTTCCAAACCATGGTGAGTCTATTTTTATTAACCATAGTTTATATCCCTTCCAACTATGGAGCTGAAAAGTTTTGTCCTCCATGGTTGGGAGAGCTCCCAACCATGGTGAGAATTTTAATTTTTATAACCATGGTTGGGATCCATATGATCCATGGAGAGGATAAAATTATCCCTCTCCATGGTTTTTAGGGCTTCCAACCATGGTGAGAATTTTATTTTTCCTCGCCATGGTTGGGAGTCCTTCCAAACATGAAGATGAAAAAATTTATGCCTTTCCATGGTTGGGAGGGTGGATCCCAACCATCATGAGGAAAAAGAATATCACCATGGTTAGGAGGGATCCAAACTATGGTGGTAAAAAAATATAAAAATGGTTTGGATGGATCATAATAATAAATAGGACAGTTTGGTTAATATTTCACTCAATTATGGAGAGGAAACTATGGTTGGGATCCCTCCCAAGCAAGTAGATGACAAAGTGAACTTTTTCCTCTCTACCTTCTACATGGTTAGAATGGATCCAAACCATGGTGATGATTTTATTTCACCTCACCATGTTTTGGAGTCCTCAAAACCATGGATAGGATAAAATTATCCCTCTCCATGGTTGGGGATGACTCCCAACCATGGCAAGAAAAAAACTCTCACCATGGTTTATAAGGATCTCAAAAATGGAGAGGATCAAATTTTATTTATCCTCTCCATGGTTTTAAGGGCTCCCAACCATTTTAAAAAAACAATTATCACTATGGTTTGGAAGACTCCAAATAATGAGCACATTATGGTTGGGAGAGATGCAAATCATAGAGATAATTCCATGGTTATGATCCCTCCTAACCATGGAGATGAAAAATAAAATTTTGTCCTCTCTATAGATGAGAGCCCTCCCAAACATGGTGATATTTTTATTCTCACCATTTTAATGATCCCTCCCAACCATGGTGAGGGAAAGTTACATTAGAATATTCCTTTTTCAATCATTTTATCAAATACATTTTGATCACCCACTAAACATTTTCACTTTGAATTATAGGCACTTTTAGTAAAATTTTGTGTGGAAAACATAAATTTAATTGCATGGTTAAAATTTTAATTCCAAGAGATGACAAAAATGGATTTATCTAATTTATTTAATATTAAATTTATATTGACTAAGCTTACACATTTTACATACATGTGTATAAATATATTCACAACTAAAATATATACAAAATATCCACTTTGAAATGAACAATTAAAATGTTAATTTATTCATACCATGTTTGAGAATCCTTACAAATATAGTGAGTCCATGATTGGGATATTTGCAATCCCATATATATATATATATATATATATATATATATATATATATATATATATATATATATATATATATATATATATATATATATATATATATATATTTGTTTGTGTGTGTTTGTGTGTGTGTGTGTCTACATATATATATATATATATATGTATGTATGTATGTGTGTGTTATCTATATATGTATATATATACACACATAAATGTATATATACATATATATACACATACATATATACATACATATACATAGACACACACACACACACACACACACACACACACACACACACACACACACACACACACACACACACACACACACACACACACACACACACACACACATGTATGTATGTATATATGTGTATGTATTTATGTATGTGTGTTTGTATATATGTATGTATGTAGGTATGTATCTAATTTCACCATGGTTTGGATCCCTCCCAACCATAGAGAGGATTAAATAATTTTTTTCTCTATGGTTCTAATCCCTCCAAAACATGGTGATATTTTTTTATCACCATTTTTGGGAGCCCTCCTAACCTTGGTAAGGGAAATTTTTATTATAAGACACCTCTTTTAATAATTTGATCAAATACCTTTTGAGAATCCACTAAGTGTTTTCACTTTTTATATATGTCAATTAAGGATATTTTTTGTAAATTTGTGTGTGGAAAACCTAAATTGGATTATATGTTTAAAATTTAAATTCTAGGAGATGATAAAAAATGGATTTTTTAAATATTTTTTTATATATTAAATATTCATTAACTATGATTCCACAATTTTCATTAATTTTTATAAATGTATTCATAACTATAATATCTTTAAAATATCCATTTAACATGCATAATTAATGTTTTATTCTATTCATACTTTTGAAAAATAGAGTTGTTGAGTATGGCCAATGTATTTATCACTTTTAATGGAAACGTGGAATGGCCAATGTATTTATCACTTTTAAATGTTATAAATGTATGAAAAAGAGGAATCATACTAAAGTAATGTTAATTATTTGATATAAGGTGTATTTAATCTGATTTTACATTATATCAAAAAATTAATGTTCCTTCATTAGGATTCAAAAGTTTCCATACATGTGTATCAATGGAATCACAACTATCATGAAGGTTTAGTGTATGGTGGTTGTAAATAATTCAATTTCATGTGTAATTTCTATTTCAAAATTCCTAAAAAATAAGATAATATTTTATTTTTAACCATTTTGGCTATTATGTCTATCACAAGGAATACCTATACTTTAACATTAGTGAGTCATATTGTAATATGTACACATAAATTCATAATGTATACATGAATAATAAAATAAACAACCTTTGAATAAATTTCAACATATTATAAAATTGTGTGTGTGTGTGTGTGTGTGTGTGTGTGTGTGTGTGTGTGTGTGTGTGTGTGTGTGTGTGTGTGTGTGTGTGTGTGTGTGTGTGTGTGTGTGTGTGTGTGTGTGTGTGTGTGTGTGTGTGTGTGTGTGTGTGTGTGTGTGTGTGTGTGTGTGTGTGTGTGTGTGTGTGTGTGTGTGTGTGTGTGTGTGTGTGTGTGTGTGTGTGTGTGTGTTAAATTACAATTCATCCATACATAACCATTAATGGAATCATAACATATGGTATTTAATGACTTGAAAGAAACATATAAGTCTAAAGTGATGAGAAGATTGTTTCACAAAATATAATGAACATGTGTAAAACCTAATTAGTTCAACATTTAAATAATAATTCCAACATGTTCTACTATAATATATGTGTAAATTGGTATAGATATAATATAAATATGTTTTTTTTTTAGTTTTTAGTTTCAATTTCCCTAGACACATTTCCAACACTTTAATTATAATTATACAATGTAAATTATTAATTTTATTGATATCTAATTAGAATCTAAACCTCATGAGAATATGTAGATAAGGGTAGTTGAAGGATTCACTAGACATTATTATTATGAAACTAGTAGGTGTAAATATATATTCCACATACATAGAATTGGGATCTTTAGATCAAGGTATATACATCCATCAACTAGAATGAAAAGAGGATTTTTTTGAAATGTATAGTTGAAAACACCTCACATGATATTCTAAAAATTGTGTTATTCATGAGGTTTTAAAAAAAATCAAATAAATTATTTAATAAAATGTGGTCCCATATATTTCTATCAATGTTAAATATGAAAATGATGGACATAATAAAAAATCATTGGATATTTAAAAAAAACATTCAATTATATTTTTTAAATCCACACCAAATTTTCTTTATCAACACTCATCCAACATGTTAAAATGTTCCACTATCGATAAAAAGCATATAAAAATAAGTACAATATGTAAGCCATGTGAAATTATTAATAAGTGAAATATAAGCAAATATCATAAACATATCATACTACTCCCTACATACAGGTGTTAGCAAATTATACAGTAGCATAACATATTTAATACATTATGTGATATGTAAGAATGAGCATTATAGTATAGAAATTTGTAAAAACTACTATATAAAATCAGTATTATAATCTAAAGTGATCATAACACAATATAAAATATATAAATCATAATCAATATAGGCAAATTCCTCTAATGTAGTGTGTCACATGGGTTGATAAATGATCCAACATCTATAGGGTCATGTATCATGGATCTAGTGTATGTAGGCATCACACTCAAGTACCCATGAAACATATCCATGTATAGAAAGGAAAATGATATGATATATACTAACATAAGTAAAACAACATATAAAAGATATTAAACATGTAAATGCTATATATTTTTGTATTTTTTATTTTATTTCAATGTTTTAATATTTTATTGATTTTATTTTATATTTTTTGAATTGAGAAGGCTAGCTGATGATCCCACCTAAGGGATTCTCATAGGGTTTTCTAGGCTCAATATGGTGTACCAAAAAAGGGTCAAACTTTCAAGGATCATGTATATATGCCAAATTTAGAATTAAAGAATTTATAATACTCTATTTATGTCTTACAAGAATATGTGGTTGTGAAGTAGTATTAGAAGAGGTTCATGGAAACCATTTTTATTTCTCTATTGATTTTTCACTATAACTAAAATTTTGGGTCTTTCTACCATCTTTGAAACATGTTGATATGATCTAAATAGCTAGTTGATCCATGTAGTTATAGGTGATGGCTTTCTAGATTACACTATGTATCTACAATGCAATGAATTATCTAGTATCGATCACTTAGGAAATGGGATTTCATTTTGATTACCGTTTCAATAATTAGTAACCTTAATAGGTTGTATAATTAGATGTGTTAGAATAAACTTATCTTGTTGTAGTGGATGTTCATATTGAACTGCTAAAACTTTAATTACCTTATTGGAAAATATATTTGAGACATTTATTCACTATGGAGGGTATTGTGTGGATATTATGAATCCAAGTTCATGCCAATATTATATGAAAGAATCTCATATGTGTTATATATTAAAATTTTGTGGTCACATGTGTTGGAAAAATCTATAATGGTAAATCAATCTCACCAAAACCCTCTTGTGGTTTCCCATTGAATTCTCTAACTATTAGGTCAAAGGGTGTAAATCATCATGTGTATATCCAAAATGTGTGAATAATTTCATGGTACATAGGTTCTTACTATAACCATTATCAATTGTAATCACCTAAAAGTGGTAATTGGATGTTAAGAGTGTCACTTAAGTTACCCTATTCCTAAATTATCCCTAGACCTATCCTAGAGCCTTAAACACACTTTTACAATCATTGTAGAAACCAAAGTCACCTATAGTCAACTAAAACATAGTCCTAGAACTATGTTTTCAAATACCAACCCAACTTGCTCAATATCTTTTCAAGTGGACATTAGCACTATATTTGGTACACTACAACCACATAGTGCTAGTGTCCCCAAATGGGAGATACTATCCTTATCCCTAACTCTACCCAACTTAAGGTTGGACTAGGAATATTTTCTTCTCCACACAAGATATAAAACTCTATAAATATAAGTATAATTGGCCTCTATTCACTGAATATAAAATAGATGCAAAAGTAAATTCAAACCAAATATAAGTCAAGCAAAATTAATTTATTTGATCCCTATCCTAACCTACTTCTACATAATACCATATACAACAGCCCTAAGCCTAGTTTTCAATGGTTTCAAAGCTTAATCACCTTTAAGGCATCTAATTCCACTCTTATTCTAGCTTTTACTTGTACTTACATCAAACACTAGATGGGAGAACTACATTGGGCTTGATCCCTCTTCAGAATATTGGTATCTAGGCAACTCTCTTCACAATGGGGTGTTGAGGATGTTTAGCCTGCCCTACTAGTAAAAACACAATTATTTCTCATTACGTAATTGTAATGAGGATTAAGGTTTATACACTAAATCATGTTTTATAAGAACCACACATAGCTCTAGGGTTCATGTGTACAAAAATAAGACCTAAAATCATAGGCACAAGTGCTCCCAAAAAATAAGAACAATCCTACAAAGGGGACACTACCTCTACTTTGAGTACACTACACCAACATGGTGTTACTATATATATATATATATATATATATATATATATATATATATATAGGGTATTACTATCTAGTGATAAAATAGACTCTAGAATCATATTGATGATACTTATAAATGTGTATAACCCAATTTTAAGAAAACAAAACATCTGAGATAGGCATTTTCCAGATAAGTCTATATTTGATTTATTAGTTTTGGAAAATTAGATGTTTAATTACTAAATAATAAATAGGTTTAAGTAGAAAAAATTAGTAAATTATGTACAATAATTAGGATACTAATTTATGAAATTGGAGTATAATTATGGATTTTCTAAAAATATTAGTGAGAGAGAGAAAATCAAACTTATATTATTTTTTACTATTTCAACTTAGACAGGGTCTAGAAATTTGTGTATAGGCTTGGGAGACTATCACAAACAAGAATCTAGAGTTTATTTCTTAATCGGATAGGAGAATTTAAAGTGAGACACCTTGGATTTTGGAATTTTAGTATTATCTTAGCACTATTGTCCAAGTGATCTACGTTTTCTAGGTTTTGTGTGTTGGTTCTATGTGATTCTACTTATGAAATATCAAAGCCTAAAAGTCTATGGATCTCACTGTGTACCTAATTTAGTCTTCAATACCCTAGGTCCTCTTTGTGCTTAAACTTGAATGTAAAATTTAGAAAAATAAGATGAGGGGTTAGTTTGTAAATGGTATATTATATTCACTTCACATCCCATGTGTGGGCACACTACCTACATACCAATACTCCAAGGAGGGATCAAGCTATATGTCATTCTCCCATTGAAGTACTTTAAATGGACTTTGAAAGGCATTTTATAGTGGATTTAATGATTGTTGGTTAAATGAAATCATGTTAGGCCAACATTAATTAGTATAAGGATTTAAAATAATATGACTGTTAAAAGCCAAAATGCACTTTGACAATAGCACCAAAAATAAGACACCTTGGGTTTCAACATTGTAGTCTAAGTTTGGGCACTATTGTCCATGGTTGATAGGACTTAGGGGGATGGATTAATAATGTAAATAAAAAAAAATTTCTACAATGGTTTAGTCTAGGAGGTTATGGATGATTTGGAATAAGTGAAAACATGCCTATAAGGGTTTTGAGAGAAAAAAAGATGGACCTATGGATTAAGTGTCATTAACCACACTCAAGTTACCAAATTTCACATTTTATATGACTAAATTTACCCCATCCCTCCTTTATTTTAGTGATGTAGAAAATAAAAATACTAGGATAAAGGAAAAATAAAAAGCATACCTAAACTTAACTATAAAAGTGAAGCTCATGAAGCTGTGTGATGTTAAATGTGCATAGAGAGAGCATGGTATGAAGTGTGAATCTGGAATACAAAGTATAGAGTAGACTAGTCCTTAATATATATGTTATATCTAAACTAATAATTTATAAAATTATGGTAAGATAGAGATAAATATAAATTAATGAACAAACCTCATCGAATATGTGAATAAATACAAAACCTATTGTGATGCTAGATTGTGCTAGGTGTGTGTTGTACCAAAATTAATATCATTAATGGAGCTAAGTGATCAATTCCCTTGAAATGGCTCAAAAATGAAAAGGTAATCCCTTTGGATCCATTATCACCTATTATGTGAAGCTAATGAATCATTCATGTGTCAATTAATGTTTAGACTATATGTCCAATCCCTCTGAATAGGTGGCTCTACAAAGGCTAGCTAGTCCTTTGGCTCCATCATTTCCACATGAATTAAAGATATGAAGTAATACTAGTATAGAATAGATGTCATATGAGATGGATATTGAAGCCTATGAATAACTATGATTTGATAATGTTTGCATGGATAGCTAAATGTATGATGGAAACTAGGCCATTCTTGGCAATTTTGAAAGATGGAGATTAGACTTGTATAAAAGTCACTCCAAAACTAGTGCAATAGGCTTATGTGGAAGCTAACTCAAGAAGTTAGGTACTCAGGAAGTTAAGCTTGTATGAAATCCAAACTTGAAAAAGTATTCCAGCCACCTGTAGATGGAGTAATGCATGTAACTAATAATAAATACTTGGAAAATAAACTAAACTTAGAAAAAGGGGAGGATCAGTTTCTTGTACACATTGCCCCCCAATCACTAGTTTCTAAACATGGATTTTGATCTATAAGTTATATCAAATACCTAATATTAAATTGGAAGTGATATCTATCATGTTTTACATGATGCCCCCTATATCTAGATTCTTTGAGCAAAAATTATATTAAAACATGCTGAATTTGGATTGTACTGAGCTAACAAACCTATGATAGAACTCACCTTTTTGTCTATTTTTGGAAAAACTAATTTTTATAATATCTATACAAGAGCACCAAAAATAGGATACCCTACTATCTAGTGCCATTCTCCAACTTTGGTACGATTATCCAGGGTTAAATCTAGTAACTATATTGGATTCTTTGTTATTTACCTAGTCTATTCTACTTGGTCTAATTTTTGTATAATATTTTGAGTGTTTTGAAAACTACTTTTTTGACTATTAGGAGCTCTGATCTCTATGAAAAACCCCTATTTGTTTCACCCTCTTATGAGGGTCAGAATGAAGATGTTGTAATGACTCCCCTTAGAAGAAAGATCCCTATAATTGTGTTATGTTACATAGATATATGATATAGTAATGATAATTGACAAGATATTTTCATATATAGAAAGGTTTGTATTGAGAGATTATTATATCAACAAGGGTATCCCTAGATAGATATAATCAATGTAATAACATGTATATTGTACTAAACTAGAATCAAAAGTGTCAGTTGTTAGTTGTTAGCAAAGAGGGATGGAGCATGATGTCCATCATGACATCCATGAAAGAAAGGAAATGCTTGATATGGATCATAAAATAAAAAATAGGAAAATTAATTAGGAAACAAGCATACAAAGCAAGAATAAAGAAGTATACAAGAGTGTCCAAGGGGCCAAAAAATCAAGGGACATGAGAACTATCACTAAAAATAGAACATAAGCATACAAGGCATGTTTAAATGCCACATACACATATAATTGAAAAAAATAAAGTTGTCATAAGGGCCATAGGAACATGAAAGATTACACACAAAATACATTAGAAAATGTCCTAAGGCACACACATGAATATAATCAAAGGACATTGACAAATGTCCTAAAAAAAATATAAGGCATGAAACAAAAATTGGGAAAATGAAAAAACATCAAGATATGATAAGAAATAAATGAAAACATGCATATATTACAAGTACAATCATATCTAAATTATAAAAAAAATAAGTGAAACTATGCAAGAGATGTTAGTATAAGACTAGGTATATGCTAGGAAATACACAAGTGCATGATATGAGTGAGTGTCAATATGGTAATCTATGTAAGCTTAGTAAGTAATATATGTCAACATGAAACTAGATTGTGTGGTGTAGGAATGACATAAGCTCAATGGTGTATTCATGTAGAATATGCCCCCAGTGGGTATGTATATCGAATGTTTGTCTTGAATGTAGACGTTGGATGCCACCTCAATGGGTAGAGTGAAGAAATCAAGGAAAAGAAGATTAATTAAAGCATGTTAATGTAGATAAATCAACAAATAATAACATATAACAACAAATGTAAGTCTATCATATTAGTAGTAATGTAAATCATAGATGATGCATACAATCGAAAGGTTTTTGTGTTTTGGAGTTATTTGAATATTTTTGGATTTTTTTTAATTTTGTATTGTTTTTGTATTTTTGAAATAAGATATGTACAAGAAATAATAATAATAAATGATACTAATTTATGAGTCTCAAATTATGCTCCATGTCATGGTGGCTTGTATCGAATAATGGTCTCATGTGTGATCATGAAGCATGATGGAAAGGCTGAGACTATGAATCTAAAAGCTATGTACATTGTAATTATTTGTATATCTCTGAAGTAGAAACTAAATGTGGAATTCCATTGTAACTCTAAGAAGTGGATGAAATTGAGTGACTCTTAGAGAACTATCTGTAAGTAAGAGAAGGAGTTCTCTTAAAGTGTGTTCTATGTTTATAAGCATGAAGTCTCAATGTTACTACTCTAAGTACGAATGTTATAGCTAGAAGATGTCTAGAATATTGAATATATGGAGGTGTATGAACTCTCTATACTAGTGATGGGTGACTCAACTATGTATAAATCTATACCAGAGGAAGAACTATAAATGTTGGTGAAACTAAAACTAGTGGAGAAGTTGGAACTAGTGACTATAAAGGATATGGCTCTAAAGTAGGGAGTGGTAACTCATATAGAACTCCACCAACTATAATAACTTGATTATCATGAATTAATTTCATGAATATGTGAACTATATATGGTACCACTTGAATTTTTTTAATCCATGGGTGACCAAGTAACATATAAAAAACTCTTTTATAGGAACTATGGTCAAATGTGTGGTCACATGTGTTGGACCAATCTATAAAGGAATTAAAATCTCACCTAATGAAATCTATATGTGCCCATAGAATCTACTAATAACTATATCTATCAAATTGAGATCCTACTTTGAATATCCCAAATGTTGTAATAATGTAATGGTGCACATGTTAACATTAGAATCATTATCGATGAGAACATTGTGAATGGGTTGATTATGAATATGTGCTCTAATAAATAGTGCATTATAATATAAATTATCCTCAAAAATATCTTGATATAAGAATAATATTTAAGGTATATTTATAACCCTAGACTCATACACACCTATCATACAACTCAAAGGATGTTACTCAACTAAAAGTGCCCAATATGTAACTAGTGGAGGATGTGCATGGTATGTATGGTGAACACCTAATGTGTCCCATTTTTATTACTTAGAATGCTATGGAAATGGATCTAATAATGTTTTCAAAACTTTATATTATGTTGTCTTTGCCTGCTGAGGCTCAACTAAAGTGCCAAGATCAAGTAGGTTGTCATCTATCAGTCTTGTATCTTATGTCTCAAAATGATGCATCTATTTATAGTGTGGCCTGGTGCACTATGAAAATCACAAAATTCATGTTGATCATATCCCCGTAGAAGAGGATTTATTGCTTCAACTTCTTGAATAAGAGGGAGATTGATGATGTTACATTATAATAATTATTGTAAAATTCTACCTAGAGAAATTGGTAGATTAGTAAATGTACACTAAGAAGGTGCTGATAAAACCACACACTTAGGGGGACCTAAAGTGGCATTGACTATTGGTTGATTATAATTTTTTTTTAATTTAATTTGGCACTATATGTGACTTTATATTACTCTTATTTATTATGTTTTAAAACTCATTTTGAGGGGGTAAACCTCTCATAAAAATTCAAATATACATCAGATATCAGTATATAATACTAATATTTAATTTGGCATTACATGGGACTTTATATTACTCTTGTTTATTATGTTTTAAAACTCATTTTGAGGGGATAAACCTCTCATAAAAATTCAAATATACATCAGATATCAATATATAATACTAATATTTAATTTCGCATTATATGGGACTTTATATTACTCTTGTTTATTATGTTTGGGATGCATGTATACTTTAGTTTTCCCATTGAAATAATTTTTACTTCTCTTTCTTTATTTATGGCATAATTTAGTGAAGGAAGAGAACCTTTTGAACATTATAGATTCATGTAATGCTATTAGAAGTATTTGTTTGAAGAGATATTGTAACTCTTAATCTATGATGGGGATAGTCATCTTATCCAAGATGGTATTATATCGAAGCATATAGTCTGTGAGATGATCATTTGATTTCTATTTATATTTTGAAATTTGTGCATAAGAGAAATTATCACCAATGTTGATACTAAAATGTGCTAGGAACATATTAGATAAAGGATTGAATGCATTAACCAACTAATTCAATAGACTATAGAACCATTATAAAGCATAATCCTTTAGACTCTATGGAAATAGCTTGGTTAGTAACTAGTCAGTTGGAACATAATCCTAGCATGCTTCATGAAAATATCTCAAATGTTTCTCTTTATCGCCATTTATATCATAAAGAATAATCTTAGGTTGAACAAAACCTTATGGTAATTGTGTAGAAGAAATGTGACATGTCAATGGTGTATGAAAAATATCAAAAGAATCCAAATCCTACATAGGTCTACTAGCACCTTTCTCAAGATGTAGCACCTTAGATTGAAGAGATATTATCTCTTGCATAATGCCTTCCACATCAGGAGATAGGGGTGTACTAGTTGTAACTAGTGGCATAGAGGTAGGTTGGGCTATTATATGGGGTTGTTGAGACATAGTTGCCCCCATAGTGTCATTTTCAACTAGTTGCTCTATGGTTTGAGAATATTGACCATTGTTTATTCTTTGTTGTTCCTCTTGTAATATTTTGAGCATGTCATCTTGCATGTTAGGGTGTTTGGTTAAGAGTTATTGAATTTCTCTCTTATCAGTTTCATCAAAACTAGTGTATTGGGCCATTGTTAAAGTAGGAAAACAATTTGATAAGTGTTTGAATTTTTTGCAATAATTTGTCATAGGCCAAGTTCTTCAAAAGGAAAATATTGAATATAGGAAATGCAAAATCCTAAAAATAGTTAACTAGAAATTTCATGAAAAGGATAAGAAGTGTGTAAACATATAACATGATACCTTAAGAAGCAATGGGACATATTAGATGCAACTAGGGTTTAAACAATGACTATGTGTAAAATTTACTAAGAATTTATGAAATTGAAATTTGAATTTTTGAGTTAAATATTTAATTAAAAAATCAAAAATTTACTAGAATATTAGTGATTTATTGGGACCTAGTAGATGCAACTAAGATTTGAAATAAATTTATTTTAAAATTACTACAAAATTTTAAAATTTGAGAGGAATTTATTATTCGAATATTCAAGAAAAAACTTAGAAATTAATGGGAAAATTTAGCTAGGAATTTAACATAGGGTTTTTAGGGTTTTTATGTAAAATTTAAAGTAAGTTAGGTTCACCAAATGATTTATTATTTTTTAGAAATTAGATGTTTAATTCCTAAATAATAATTGGGTCTAAGTAGATAAAAATAAATAAATAATGTACAATAATTAGGCTACTAATTTGTGAAATTTGACTATAATTAGGGATTTTATAAAAATAGTAGTGTGAGAGAAAATCAAACTTATCTTATTTTGTACTATTTCAAATCAGATAAGGTTTGGAAATCTATGTGCAGGCTTGGGAGACTATCATAAACTAGAATATAGAGTTAATTTCTTAATTAGACAAGATCACCAAAAGTGAGACACCATGGGTTCTAGTACTATAGTACTATCTTGGCAAGGTCTGTGTGACCCTGCCTATGAAATATCAAAGATTAAAAGTCCATGGAGCTCATTATGTACCTAATTTAGTCTTCAATAACCTAGGTCATCTTTATGCTTCAACTTGAATGAAAAATTTGGAAAAGTGAAAGAAGGTGATAGTGTGTAAAGGATATGTTAGATGCACTTCACACCCCATGTGTGGGCACGCTACCTATATACCAATACTCTGAGGATGGATCAAGCTATATGTAGTTCTCCCATTGAAGTACTTGGTGAAATAGTGTGATGAAAAAGAAAGTAGATGTTAAAATAGGTGTAATTGGAATGGCTAAGGACTAGTGTAAAGGTTTGAATAAACTTGAAATGCTATTGGATGGTTGTATGTAGAGAACAAGGAAAAGTGCTTGAGTGGTCTTGATTGTATTCTTGCTTCTCTATTGTAAATGAGTGTCAACCCTTATAAATGGAATTTGAATGTACTTTTATAGGGTATTTAATGATAATGGGTTAAATTAATTCATGTTAGGATGACATGAATTAGGATAAGGATTCAAAATAATATGACCATTAGAAACCAAAATGCACTTGGACAATAGTGCCAGTAATATGAGACCCTAGGTTTTAGTGTTGTAGTCTAATTTTGGACACTATTTTCCATGGTTGATAAGATGTGGGGGATGGATTAAACATAAAAAAGGTAATCTAGGTCTACAAGGGTTTAGTCTGAGAGGCTACAGATGATTTGGAATCAATGAAAACATGCCTATGAGGGTCATGAGAGAAAGCAAGATGGACCTATGGATTGGGTATCATTAGCCACATTCAAGTTATAAAATTTTACATTTTATATGATTGCAATATTTAATCCTATTTATTGTTATTTTTAAAAATTCAAAGAAGGTAAAATGATATAGTAAATCAATGTTTAATTATTGCAATTTATTTAACTAATGTAGACATCTTAGACTTTTAATATAAACATAGGATTTACATATATTAAACTTAAAATATTAAATCATTTGGTGAACCCATATTACTTCAAATCCTAGCTTGCATTAATCCAATTTTTGAGAAATAATTTAGGGGTGCCTACTTATGATTTTCATTTTTTTTTAAAAACCTAGCTAAATTAATTCAATTTCACATTAGGGGTTCAATTTATTTTACATATAATTTAAATTGGTGCAATGAAACCCTAATTTAAAAAAATCCTAACCTAGATAATCTTAGGGTTTGTATCCTTTTATAAATCTACTCAGATTTTAATTACAAAAATATCAGATTTGCTACAATATTTTATTTTTAAAGTCTTCCATAGACTACTATTCTTAATAGGTTCAAAATATACAAAACTTTTTTTTCCTACATTTCAACCTACAATGGCAAAATTTAACAACATATTTGATGAAAATGATAAGTAATAGTTACAAGACTTTGTGTCCAAAAATAAGGATATACAATATGATTTAATAAACATTCTTCAAGAAGAACTCCAAAAGACAAGTAATGGTCAATCTTTGACCCCTCTAACATGGTTACACCTCTAGTGGGGCCAACTCAACGTAATTATATAGCAAAACATAAGATTATTATTCAACCATAAATTATAGCTATACCACTTATGGAAAGTCCTTCTAATCTAGATGTACAATCCATTATGCATGAGGTTCTTACTTTGTAGTCTAAGTTGTTATATCTCAAGAAGGGGGTAGTTAGGCCATCACATGCCTTAGATTCCAAAATTCTCTTGCATACACCTTTGTCACATCACATAGATACAACTCATTTTTTATTTGGTTTCATGGCACCCAATCTCACATTATATGATGGAAATGATGACCCAAATCATCACCTCAGAGCCTTTCACATAGTATGGTTGGACTATGTGTCTAATGATTAACTTATTATGAATTTATTTCCATGTAGCCTCAAGGATTATTCCCTATAGTGGTTATATGATTTTCAAAATTAATATATCATGGCATTCAATCATTTAGTCAATATGTTCTTATAACACTTATCTATCAACATCAATGATAAGATATCATATGCACAAGTTGCATAGTTAAATCAAAAGTCAAATGAACCTATCACTGATTATGTCTTATGATACAAAATAATTTTAATATAAATTGACTATCCCCATGGTAGATAGATAACTTAAAGATATATTTAAAAAAGTCTATTACTAGCACTACATGAATCTATCTTATTCGATAAGTGTCACATGTTTACCAACATGTGGCACACATCCAAGTAAAGAGAGGTTAAGCTCTTAGCAATGGGTAAACTCAAGTACACAAATACATCATAATCAGATATTAAGAATTCAAACAAACCTCCATACAAGGTAAGGTACATATAAAATTAAAGTGATTAAAATTCCATAGTCAATTTAGATTATGAGCCTTTTACTAGATTGGTTTTATCTACTCCTTAGCACAAAGTCTTCATTAATATTCTAGAGTCACTAGCATGATTTATACAATGAATATTTGAATGCAATGTCATATCTCTCCCTCCCATTAAAGAGGTTGATATCATATGGAATCTTAAAAAGAGTTATGATTCAAATGCATGTTGTAAGTATCATAGAGAACTATGCCACATGATAAATAGATTCATTAGCTTAAAGCACAAGATACAAGATCTCATCAAGGCTAATATTATTGATGTGGACAACTCACAAAGGCACCAAAACAAAATTAAAGAGAGGCAAAGGCACTAAATATATTTTTAGATCCTTTCACAAACCATATAACAAATGAGGTAGGGGGAACATCAAGTGTTCCCTATACTTACTAGATTCAAGCACCACCATATTCCTATCACATAGTTATAGAGGAGACACATACACTACATAAAATTATTGGCATGTATCATAATATAGTGCCACCTAGACCACTTATCACATTTTTAGAGTAGAAGATTGTAGATTATGACACAAATTTACATGCACTCTTCATATGAGCATATATAGACCACCATCCTATTGATATTTTTATGGTTAAAAATGGGTCAATCATAAGCATGTGCATCATGACCTCGCATAACATGACATACATAGATAATTTTTCCCTACAGATATAGTCATTAGTGGTTTTGGGAGCCACTCTCAAATCTCCATCGAGGAGATTACGCTTCTATTATAGGCTAGAAAAGCACACATAGCCACTCAATTTCTAGTAGTACCTAGTGTAGGTATATTTGATATATTATTGGGTAGGCCATGGTTATAGAAATTTTGAGACATAACATATATAATAGATTAATGCTTGAAGTATATATATGTTAACTAGGTGGTTAGGATTGAGGGTGTCCAATATGAATACCCTCTACCCATCCCATAGGTAGTTCTAAAATAGTGTATAGCTACAATTCTAACATAGACACTAGTTATAGTTTCAACATTACTAGATATTGTATAGTTATCAATTAACATAGAGAGTACATATATTATGTAGACATCACATTGTTCACCATTACAATCTAGGTCTACTCATATGATATCTACATATATGCATACTCTCCCTCAGAGACCATTATTAGAGAGACCCATACATCAATGATATGTCACAGATTGTAGAGGATCTTCATCTACATAGTTTATGATAGTATTTCTTATATTAGGTTCTAGGGGTTATTAGAAAAAGGACCTACATAACCTATAGCTTCTAATTCTACTGTATGGGTCCCTAAGACCCTTACAATTCATAGGCCATCACATTCAATGCCACACCATCATAACATCACTAAAAAGGTAGCTTCAAACTTAGATTATAAAGCACAATAGATCATGGGCTCATAGTTTCCCTCTTACACCAAATTCATGACCACAATTCCCCTCTTCTACATAGGTCATAGTGATAGTGAGTCTCGCATGATACTCATTGGCTAGTATGGTTCTTAGCTTTATACATAGTTACTTGTCTCTCACTCATTATATATAGTTTATTTTCATTTTCTTATACATATTTTACACTTAGAAAAAAAATATAACATGTCAAAATACAAAAACATTCAAATATTTCAAAAACATTAAATTTATAGTTTGTACTCATTGTTATGTTTACATTTTTACTACTTTCTAGATATTGAATATTACTAGCTATCTTAGTATAGTTACTTTTATCATACACACATGTTTCACTTGTTCTTATCGAGTGATTTTAGATTTTACACCAAATCCATTCCACTACACTAATCTAGACTAGCTATCATCTACCCATTTAGAACATTTACACCAATCTAGGGTTATACATTAGATACATACACCCACTTGGGGGCATCTCATACATAGTTGCTTATTATAGGTTCTATCTTTAAATACTACATTATAGTTTATAAATTAATTTATCTTGATATTAATCATTGATCCTCATTACATAATTTTTTTGTTGACTATCACTAGTTAGACTCATTATATATGCATCCTGACATATACATAGATTTTTACTACATAGTTATACATGATTTCATTTATATTTTTCCTAGATTAGACTTGAATGTGTTTCCTATACTTCTTACATCTTCTAGGGCATTCAAATATGCCATAGTTCTTTGGATATATTCCACTTCTCTATTTGTATGCCTTGGACATGTGCCCATGTCCCTTATGTGTTCTTTATTTCATCTATATGTAGACATTTGAGCATGTATTTATATGTGGCTATGTACCAAATTACTTTTTGCTTGTGTATGTGAACATTTAAACATGTCCTTATATGTATTCATTATCAGATTTAGTGACATGTGCCCATGTTCCTTGTATTGTGCCCCCTTGGCTTATATTTTATGTACCTCATGTGTTTGTATGTATTATTCCTTGAATGCTTATACACTATGACACATGTATTTCCTTATTACACACACCAAATTTTTATGCCAGATGTGTTTCATGCATCTACCCTTCTTACTTAGGATCCGTGATGGACATCATGTCTCATCCCCATAGGTAATTACTCAGATTTTCTATTACATATTGCCTACATGTATCTTGACATATTTTTGTAATACTATATTACAACATACATCTTACATTACTTACTCATGCTCAGATTTATTTATATTCTAATGTTATGTTTCTACATTATATTGTAATATCATGCATAGGCTTTGACTAATAAATTTTGTAGAACTAATTATTTAGAGGTAGGTTCTTACACAAATTTCACAACTACCATCAAAATAGGTGAATTCAAAAGGGTTTGTCATAGATATCAAGCTCCTAATTTTATTTCCATAGATGAAATTCTACACATAGGCTTAGTTTCAGACATGAGACACATGGCAATTACAAAATAGAACAAAGACTTAGAAGTCAATTTAGATCACTCAAAAATTACACTAAGAAGACATTAGTGCCTAGATTTTGACACTAGCACCATAGTGTGATACTATCCACTACAGGGTGCTATTGTCCACTATCCCTCGATTCAAGATAGTCCAAATCACTCAAACTAGGACATTAGATATAGTATATATTTTCATAGATACAATCATATGTCTGATAGTTACGTTTAGAATTTGATTAGATTTATTCATTTCAACTCGATGTTTAGGTTTGGGGGATTCATGTGTATCATGATCACCCCAAAATTAGTTCAATCAAAATATTTAATTATTACATACTCAATTCAAATACAATATAATTAGATACCATATTGGGGGCATGTGCACAACACATAATTTCCATATACTCAACTACACATAGGTTGTTTATATGGAATGGAAAACTCCATGTCATTCTCTATACTATAAGCACTTGTTATCACATTGAAGGTTATCAATAGATTCATCCCTTACTCCATATGTAGTAGTTGGAATTCTCAAGTAGCCTAGAACCATCTAATATACCTGAGTGGCCATTGAGCCAACATACAAAATTAAATTTACTTAGTTAGATACCTTAAACACTTTGCACAATTTAGTTACATATACATCTACTTCACATGAGTGTTAAATGATAAATTCATGGCCTACTTGAGCTCTTTATTAACCCACATTAGAGGGTTAGACACACTTATAATCTTATCTAATCTATTTATAGATATTAGGATGTACTGAGTAAGGGTGGGCAATGATGGAAGCAAAACTAGATTGAGTTCTTGAACTACCCATATGAGGATTGAGCAAGCCATCAGATCAATCTAATATATTCAATGATATGGTCATTATGTATACTCATAAAAATAAGTTGTCACTATTTTCGTACATTTATTTACATACCCAATGAGGTATATTCATTCCTTTCCTTTAACTTTACTCAACTTTACTCACCTACTTTATTTTAACATAGTCTTTTGATTTTGATAATCTCCTAAGCAAGGACATATTTTTTCATGTTTCATTAAAATACATTTGTTTTGGATCATGCTTCACATATGTAGACCCATATTCACATACTCAAATTTAGATACATAGACTTCACTTCCAAGGTAAGTCTAAGTGTGCTTATTTTTCTTTTATACTAGTCATTTCACTTTGTTGCATTACGTGCCTAAAGGGGGGGGACAAACATAATCACCTAAAAGTGGTATTTGGATGCTAAGAGTGTGACTTGACTTACCCTATTCCTATATTAGCATTAGAACTATCCTAAATAATTAGACACACTTTTATCCTCTTTATGAAAAACATAATCACCTACAGTTAGCCAAAACACAATCTTAGAGCTAATCTTCTTTGATCCCAACCCAACTTCCTTAGTAGTCTACCAAGTAGAAATTAATGCCACATTTGAGATACTACAGAAACATGGTGATAGTGTCCCCATCTAGATGCTACTATATTTAACCCTAAATATTTCCAATGGATACTTTTTTAAATGTTTTCCCCTTTTAAGGTTGTAGTAAACATATTTTATTATTCATACAAGCTACATAACTCTATAAATACAAGGCTGATTGACCTATATTCACTATATGTAAAATAGATGCAAAATCACATTCAAACCAAAGACAAGTTGAGAAAATTTAAGGTATTTGATCCCTATTCTATCCTAATTCTACATACTACCATCTACATCATCCCTAAACTCAATTTTAAAATGTTTCAAAGCTCAATCACATTATAAGCATCTAAGTCCACTCTCATTCTAGCATTCACTTGCACTTGTATCAAGCTCTAGGTGGGAAAACTACATCGATCTTGATCCCTCTTTGGATTATTAGTATGTAGTCAACTCTTTTCATAGTAAAATGTTGAGGATTTCTATCATATCCTACTAATGAACATGTAATTATTTCTCATGCCATACTTGTAAAGAGGATTAGGGTTTTTACACTAAATCAAGTTTTCTAGGCACACTAGAGGGTTCTATGTTTCATGCACACATGAATAGGACCTAAAACATAGATGAAGGTGATCTCATAAAATAGGAATAATCATATAAATGGGACACTACCACACTTTAAAGATATTAAACCAACATGACTTTACTATCTAAATGGGGTGTTATTATCTAGTGAGCAAACAAACTCTAGAATCTTGTTGATGACACTTAGAACTATCCAAAACTTAGTTTTTCATCTTCAACAATCATTTTATAGATAACCATATATTTATGTCTATTTATTTATATTTTTATAAATTCAAATAAGCTAAAAGGCTAAAATAAATTAGTGTTTAGTTATTGAAATTTATTTAACTAATTTAGACATCTCATCCCTTTAATATAAACATAATATATACATAGTTAAACCCTAAAACGTTAAATAAACTATAACACTTCATATAGGTTTATGATCAATATTTTACTTAATAAATAATGAGTGAAGATCTGAGTCATCATCTACCATTTCACTATCATCAAATTTAATAGACTGCCTCTAAACCATAAGAAGTAGATTGCATATAAGCTTGCCAATAATACCATCTAATTTATGCCCATAATGTGGTGGAGGAGGATTTTAGTATATGTTGTTTTCAATTCATATGCTTCCTTAAAATTATATTTTAATGGATTGTTTAATATCTTATGGTTTTTATGGGGACCATGTTTTGATTTTGAATCCTTTGGATTATCATCAAATGTGATATTTTCATTATCAATGAGGTCTTATATATTGTGTTTCAATTTGTAACATTAGATTTTGGAGTGTCTATAACATTTATGATATTCACAATAAGCTTTTTCATCATATCATTTTGGTAGAAATCAACTCATATAAACCTCTAAAAGAATAGTGAAATATATGATATGACCCTCCACTATCTTCTCAAGAAGAAAATATGGAGACTAAGGTAATCATGTAAATTATCTCTTAGGTGCCTATAACATGGGTTTATTATGTTTTTGTGAAATCGTATTCACCATTTTTTATTTTTTATTTATTTTAAACATTTATGGGTTTTACCTTATATTTTGGTTTGATATGAAACCTAGTATTTGATGGAGGTATTATGTTGGTTACATACTTAAGCTTGTTTAATGAAATAAGTTTCATTTATCAATCTCAAATGATATGGCATAAGTCATAAATAGATTTAAAATTATTGAATACATTATACTGATGTAATGAGACAAGCAAACTTTTCTTGAATATATATTGAACTCATTATTTTCCATTATATTTGTCATTTTGGTCAACATTATCTTGTACCTTAAAACATATTCATTTATGGTCTCATTGGGTCCTTCCTTGATCTTTGAGTATTGTGCATATGATAACTTTTTAGTCATGGTTATATATAAGTATGTTATAAATTGTTCTACTCAAGCTATGAATGATTTTAGTAATGGTACTAGTAGATAATAGAACCATATGAAATCATATTCTTTTAAGCTTCTTTGAAATAATTTGGTCAAAATTTTATTGTTGGAAGAATAATCAAGACATTATTCATAGAAATATTAGAGATGCTACTCATGGTCACCCTTTCCATTATAAAGTGTGAAATTAGGTGCTAAAAAATGTTTTGGCAATGTATGCAGACATATATCATGTGTAATATGATTTATGAAATACATATTGTGAATCAAGATCATGACTATAATTTAAATAATTTTACTCAATTTTTGTAACCTTAGCTTGTAAATTTTGAAAAAAATGGGAGAATAATTTTCATAGTATATCCTTTGGGATTAATGTGTGATACTTAATGAGTCACTAAAAGAGGTGCATACATATTTGGTATTGTTATAGTCATTGAAACTGATAATTGAGTTGAAACATTGATTGTTCCCATGGAAGATGTAGCAATATGTGTTTAGTAATCAAGGAACAATGGTTTGAAGGCATATATCATGCTCTTACTAGATTTAGGAAGAAATGATATGCTTGAGGAGAGTGATAATGGAATTTTATGGATAATGGAATTTAATCGATAGTAATACCATTTTAGGATTCATCATTACTAGATGTGGATGAATTATCCTTAACATGTTTACTAATCTCATCTCGTGTAACACATAAATTGTTTCAATTAATTATTGATTTATATTTAGGTAATTAATTAATACCTCATTATCTTAAGTTTTAAGACAGTATTTGTTATTAATATTTTCCTTAAATAAAAATTATTAAAATCATAATTGAAAAATTCAAATATGAAAAGTAATCATAACAATATGTAATTCTACAAGGATGAAAACCTTAGAGTAAGAATGGTTGAGAAAGAAGATTCAAATTTCAATTTCAGTAAATGTTTAACCCTTTTCAAATTTAAGGGTAAGGGGAGAATATCATAATCAAGAAAATGGCTAAGGTAATATAAAATAAATCTAATTAAATAATTCATATTAATAATATTTTGATATAATGTTGATTTATGTAAGTATGTTAAATATAAAAATTATAATGCCAAAAATTACTATGAATGTTTCAAAGTAAAGAATAAAATAATACTTATCTTATTTATTGATTTTCAATCAAATATAATATGTGTAGGTGAAGGATAATACAATGTAATATTCCACCCCAATTCATATGATTATTGAAACTAGATTTTTGGTATCATGGATACCACCTTCAAAATTTGGACACTACCATAGACACTTATATCTAAATTTTGATGCTTATGTATTATATGGAATACATGATTATTTTAGAAGTGATTGCCTATGCCTTGTAGGTTTCACTTTAACCTTATGTATTTTGTGTTTATATCATCCTCATAAGTTTTATATATCATTACATAGCTCAAAGACCTAGATCCTTTGATTACGACATGTCACCTTGAAAAATTGAGGGTTAGTGCGATCAAGTTAAGTTGGTGCAACCTCAAATTCACCTATGTAAGTGATCAATACCTAAATATACAATACTCTAAATGTGGCCTTAGATGAATGCATATATTCCACTTTTATGATTTTATGTGTGAACAATTGTGCAATCGTCTATATGTCATTACTTTTACAGTTTTGGCTTGTAACTAGAAAAATAATGCTCATGGACTAGTTTTGATTTTAACAAATAAAAACATTATGCTTTCCCTTCAAATTATTTGATTGTCTTGGTATAAGGGTATAAATAATAATGTGTATATCTATAAAATTAGAGTAATGTCATGGTACATACATTCTCACTAGAACCATTATCAACCATAATAGTGTGTATAGGCTAATGATTAATATGTACTCTAATAAATAATGTGTTAAGATCAAATTCATCATCCATAATTTTTTATCATTAATTTCAACAAAAAGGCCTCCAAACCATAAGAGATATTCTCACTTTTAAGCATGCCAATAATCCCATATAATGGATTCCCATAATGTGGTGGATGAAGATGTGCATTATATTACACTTGCATTTTTAATGCTTCCTTAGAATTATCTTATAATGGATTTTTAAATATCTTCTAGTTTTGATGTTCACCACATTATGATCTTGAATCCTTCATATAGTCATCAAATATGATATTTTCATTGTCAATGAGGTCTTGTATCTTGTGATTTAACTTGTAGCATCTATTTTTAGAATGCCTAAAACATTGATGATAATTGTAATAATCATTTTCATTATATCCTTTTAGTAGACATCGAATAGTTTCAACCTCTAAAGGAGTATGGAGAGATATGATATTATGCTCCACTAGCTTCTTAAGGAGAAAACTAGAGACTTGGGTAATCATGTAAATTATCTCTTAGGTGCATTGTATAAGATGAGCTGATTAGGTTGTTGTGACATTGTATTCACTATTGTTGTTACTTCCTTTTTACACTATGTGTGTTTTAACTTGAAACTTGGTTTGATATGAAAATTGGTATTTGATGAAGTTGATGTGTTCTCTACTTAATTAATATTTTTTAATTTAATAAGTTTCATTTATTGATCTTAGATGATATGGCATGTCATAAAAATATTTAAAATTATTGAATAATAGACTCAGGTAATGGGTCTAATAAACTTTTTTTGAATAAATCTTGGATCTTATTATCTACAATTGGAATTTTCATTTTGGCCAACATCACCTTGTATATTAAAACATATTAATTTATGGGTTCATAGGTTTCTTATTTGATCTTTATTCTTATTTGATCTTTACAATTTTTACATATGACATTTTTTTAGTGATGTTTATAGATAAATGTGATAGTAACTAATTTTATATGGGTGTGAATGCTTTTATTGATTTTGTTCTTAGAACATAGACCATATCAAAGTATATTCATTTAGTATTATTTTAAATAATTTGGTTAAAAATTTAAAATTGGAAGCATAATCATTACATTCTACATAAAAAGTTTGAAGATGTTACTAATGGCCAACCTTGCCATCATAAAGTGTGAACTTGGGAGATAAAAATTGATTGGAAAATGGAGAAAAGATATCTTGGGTGTAATAATATTATGCAACACATATTATGAATTAGTAGCATGAGAATAATTTTATAGTAGTTTTCTTAATATTGGTAATCTTAGATTCTAAATTTTTAATAGATTTGAAAAGAATTATTCATAATGGATAAACCAAGATTAATATTTAATATTTGTGAAGTTAAAAAAGGATATATAAAAACTATTGGTGTTGATATAGGAAATTAAAATTGGTAATTTATTTGAAACATTGATTGTCTCCATTGAGGATGTACCAATATATGTTTGGTCTTCAGGGACCAATGGAATAAAGACATATCATGTTCCCCCACTAGATGTAGGAAGCAATAGTATACTAAAGGTGATGGATAATGGAATTATATTGGTAATATTACCATTTAAGGACTCATAATTACTAAATGTGGATGAATTAGCCTTGACATGTTTATTGATTTCATCTCGTGTAACATACAAAAATGCATCAATTAATTACTATTTTATATTTATCTAATTAATTAGTTTTTTATTATATTTAAGTTGAAAAATGATATTTGTTATTAACATTTACCATAAATGTAAAACAAATATAAAAATTAAGATATGAAAATTAATGACAATAATTTGGAATTCTAAAAGGCTAAAAACCTTATAGTAAGATATGGTTGTGTAAAACAATTTAGAGGTCAGTTCATAATATGTTTAAAACTTTTTGAAATTAAGGGTAAAGGGAGAATATCCTAATCATACAAATAGCTAATTTATTATAAAATAAGTCCAATTAAATAATTCCAATTCACAATATTTTGATACAATGTTGGATTATGAAAGTATGCTTTTTTTAGAAAGTACAATGCCAAATGATATTTTGAAAGTTGCAACACAAATAAGAGAACAATACTTAGCTTTTTTATAATGTTCATGTAGATATGATAGGTGCATGTATAGGATAAGAGAGTCTAACGTTCCACCTTGATGTAACCACTTAATCCTACTAGGGTTCTATTTTTCCTTGCAAATTCTATATTCAAATCATGCACATAAGTTTTGGATACAAGTATATAGCTTAAAACCCTAGGTCCTTTAATTATGACATGTCACCCTAAAAAATTAGGCATTAATGGGTTCAAGTTAAGTTAATATGACCTTAAATAACCATTTATTAGTGAGTGTCATCTACATATTCAATACAAAGAGGGCCTCATACTAATGTACTTCTTTCCCTTATGTAGGCTTGATTGTGTAATATCATATATGAAAGTGAATTTAGTGATCTAGATCTTAATTTTAAAAATGAATCTCATAGGATATTATTTGAATGCTTCAAACATCTAATAATACTAATCATATGACTAGTTTGGAAATAGTGAAGAATAGGGCATTTTTTCAATCTTGAGAGGTTATTTTTCTTGGTATAAGATAGATGTATGATTGATTTTTACTTGATGATGATGAATGGTGTCTTTCTTGTATTTATATCACACCCTTTAAAATTATATAATGATATGGTTAATTAACACAAATATGTCAACCCATACATGTTGAAATATTTTAATTTTTTACCATTTGTAAGGTTTGGGCACTATCAGTAGATTTAGGACACTAGTGTCAATGCTAGTGTCTTAATCTGAATAGTAGTGTCTAGGATGGCATAATGTTATTGAAGATATGTAACACTCAGAGTAGGATATTTATTAAATTTTATGAAGATGTGAGATATAAGTGATCTATTTAATTATAATATTAAGTTTAGATTATAAGATAACCATTTAAGCATATTGAGATGGTGAATGTGAGCCTTTCAACAATGGAAAGATTGTGAATTTAAGGGTTGAACCATGATTTATAATTATCAAGTGTACAAGACTAGTTTATTAAATAAAATTTTATTTTATTATATACATATAAATTTTATATTGTATATATGTATGCTTCCACATTTTGTGTACAAGTTTATAATTTCATTAAATATGACTTATAAAAAAAAATTATCTTTTATTCATCACATTATAGGCTATAATTTATGTTTCTTGTGTATTATTTCACATTTTGTGTACATTCATACCTTAGAACTTAATTATGATGATGCTAATTTCTGTTTTTTATTATCTAAAGTTTGGTAATTCCATGAAAATAAGTCTATTTCATTCACTTTTTCAAAAAAAAATTGAGCATCCACTAAATCATGAACTTTTCATACATCTGTATAAGGTTTTTTTTGGTAAAATATTGTGTGGAAAACCTAAATTCCCTCTCATTGGTGTTTAATTTCATTTTATTACCTTATAAAAGGGATTTATTTGAAATAAATATTTGAAATATTTTAAAATATGTATAAAATTTTACAAGGTGATTATGTGTAGCAATCAATATGTGAAGCATATCCTCAACTAATGCTCTTTACATAGTGCTATGAGATTAAGCTTTATATTTTTAGGGGATGGAATTGGCATCAGCATTTTATTTTAATAATTAAAGCATTGTAAAAAAATTTCAATATATTTCTACTATAATATCATTGAAATAATTTAATAAAAAAATATAATTTGACATGTATAGTTAAAATATTAGTTTATTTAGAATTTTAACATGCAAGGTTAAATGTTGATTTTTTTTAGGGTTTTGACATGCATGATTAAAATTTAAATACTAATATATTTATTTACTTTAAAAAAAAATACATGTGCCTTGAATATGCTTCTTAATTCTACATACATTTATAGAAAGTCATTCACAACTAACAAGATATTTATTATCACTCCCAAAATCTGGTCTAGGGAAACACTTATGAGGTTAGGTGCCCACAAGAGACTTAGGTGACAATTGGAAGATTTATGTCCTCTCATTTTATGATTTTTGTTGAGACAATCTAGGGAATGGGTTATGAGTATTAGGATCCATTAAGTATCATTCTTGGAATATATATCCAAGAGATGTAGCACTACCATCAGAAGATTAATACCAATTTTTTCACTCACACATAGAAATTATATACTTATAACTAAACCAATTGTAACATATTAAATTATAGGATTTATTGTGTCTCAATTCATAATTTATTAAAATTAAAATATTACTTGACAACACAAAAAACATGAAAGGAGAGAGAGGGTAAGGCAAAAAATCAAAAAATTTACATGAATGGGAACACCAATGCTTTGAGGACTGATAATGTGCTCAACTATAGTTGTAACACTATAATATAAATTTCATTATGGCTTAGGCTCTAGTCACAAAATAAAAGAGTCTAATGGGAAGGAGTAAATGATTAATTAAATGATGTATTCTATGAATAATTATGAAAAGGTCTATATTTATTCACACATGTATTTAAAAATATCAAACAAAGTAAAAATCATCAAATAACTCAACTAGAAAAGATAAATATCATCCTAATTAATGCATAAAACCTATAAAAAAATATGACTAAATATATTATAACATTAGTATTATTTTATTTAAAGCAAAATGAAAGTGGAAGACTTCATGAAACCAGATTCATATAAATAAATAAGAATAAGTTTGTGCTCATATAACTATATTTATTTACAATAGAGTAAACCCTTTCAAAATATTACATACCAGTATATATAGAAGAGAAATGGTACTTATATCCTAGTATCATGAGTTCCCATTCTATGCCATCATGGCCTAAAATAGTTGTAGTAGTATTATATCCAAAAATAATTCAAAATCTTCGAATAAGTGAAACAAAATTCATAGGGCCCACTAAGAGAGAATTAAGTGGAATTTGGAGGTAGACCACATCTTAATTAATTGTGACATGCCTCCTTAATTACTAGTTCAATCACCAACAAGTTGAATTACTAATCTAGCTTGTCAAGGTTCATGAGTAGCTCTTGAAGAATTACCTCAGCCTAGGCTAGTAACTACTTGTAGACTTGGAGAGGGAACTCTAGGGAGAATTTCACCTTAGACACCTAGTGGATTCTATATTTTTATTAGATTTTCACTATTAACACTCAATTATCGCCACTCTTGTGTAAAAATTTGAATCATAATGACATAATGAAAATAATGCAAATTAAGCCTAGAAACCATAGAAACACTTTGATTCATCTACACACATCACATGAAAATTATGATTCATTTTAATGTATCCATAATTAGGGAATTATCTTAAATTCCCAAAATTACAAGAGGCCTAATAATAATCACTTAAATATTCAAATCCAATTAAATTCTTAAGTGAAAAATCTATGACAAATTAGTGAATATCTAATTCTGGAAAATGAAATTTCAACAAATGTATGAAAATATGATGTCATCAAGACATCACTGGTCACAAAGTCAAAAATCATAAATGTCAACATAAATGTAAAAAAAATCAAAATGTTGAGCCATGCCTTTTAATTTCTCCCTTCTTCCAAAATAACAATTTCTTTGTCCCTCCAAAATTTAGCTCATTTATGACCACTCATCTCATTTTTTATCCAAAGTCCATAATTGATTTTTCTATCCTATAAATACAAAGGCCACCATGGAAAATTTCCAAGTTTTGTTATGGAAAGATATAACTCCAAAATCATGCTAAAATCTTCACCATTTCATCATCTTGATTGATCAAAACCATTGGTGGACAAGGGAAGATGCCATTTAGAATGAACAAGTGTATTTATGTAGACCTCATGGTTCACAAATTGATCTCAATCCTTCAAAAAAATTGCTAAATAGAGTCTTCAAGGAAGTTAAATGTCTTGTTTGTCTTCTTTTATTGATTTCTTTATTTAGTAATTTTATCTTGCCCTAGGGAGAAAGCATAGAGTGTTAGTTTTGAATTTGTTTTGGATTTCATTCACTAATGTTGGATTAACCCTATTTGTATTTATTTTTCACATTAATGACACACTCAATTGGAAATTCATACCCTACATACTCTTCTAATTATTTATTATCATGTTATTATATCAATCTATGTTGCTAACTTTTAATTAAATTGGCTAAAAACTGAAAATTATTCACTCATAGATAAAATTTGCATAACTATGAAACCACTACTATGTAACTATGAACTGAAAATAATCTTAAGTTAAATCATTTCAAACAATAGATAAATTTTTCTATACAATTTTGAAATCATTAAAAATAATAATGAATCATTTTGTGCCATTTTATATTAATTATTTTCTACAAAACTATGAATTCATAATTAATATTAGTGAAATTGTGCCTAGTATTATCAAAATCATTTCTTCTATTTTATGTGTTTTTAATGTAGGTTATAAACAATGGTGAAATTTGTCAAATAAGTAGTAAAATATCTAAACAAAATAATGAATTAATACTAGAATTATGAAATTGATTTTCATAAAAGTAAAATTGTTCATTAATTATAACATTAAAATTATCTTTGCACTTGACTATGGTTTCTATGTTTATTAGTAAATTATGAAATTATAGCACACAATAGTGAAATAACACATTAAAATATCAAAATAATTATTAATAATAGTGAATGTTTTTTATTTACCTCTAATAGTATTTTTCTAGTTTTTAACCTTATATCAAAATTGTCAATACTAATCAATGAAATTGGGCAATAGATCGGGGAAATTAGTAAATAGAATGGTAAAAACATGTATCTAAATAGTGAAATCACCAATCAGAATATAGAAATCATCTATGTAAGTTTTTTCTATTTCCTATTTTATTTTTTAATTTCTATTGACTTATAATTTCATTGTTTGCCTTGACTGTGCAACTATGAAATCATTGTAGAGACCATTTTGTTCATGATTTTCAAGCTAATTTTGTAGGTTTCATTCCTCTTTTGGTTTAATTAGACTTTAAATGAGCTATTTCTACTTTTATTGAGTAAGGAGAAATAAAATTTCATCCTAATGACTGTATCTTTCACACTTTTCTTAGTTTTTTAACTTTTTTTACCAACATCTTATTTTAAGTTTAACAAAACATTCACATTTCAAATTTGGTGCTTCTAAAAATATCGTTTATTTTGGCATTGTTTCATTTTGTGTAAAGTTTCATTCCTTGATTGAGTATGTTGATTTGGTAAAATTTATGTGTATTCTCTCCCTTTTTTAGGGTGACTTAGAAATATGGTTTTACCTAGTTTTGCTTGTATGTTTGCCTTACCAAAAAGAATCTTTTTCAAAGTATACTCTTTTATTTCCCTTTCATGGGGTCTCAAGCATTAGATAAAAATGTTTTTTTCACTTTTTATTTTTTTGACTTTATGGGGTGGAGTTTTTATCATTCCCATTGGTCTTTAGGGGTATGTTAACCTAGGGAATGACATCCTAACCTCATACCAACCTTATTATCTGATGGGGTATATAAATTGGGGTTAATCTAATGTTATCTTTTTTGGTGGTTCCTTGAATCCTAATTGTGTTTGTAGAACTTCACTAAGACCCCAATGGTTGAAGTGGTCATGAAGGGACTAGAACCTTTGATAAATGTCCTATAATATCTCACATTTAATTGATGAATTATGCTAAATTACCCATGTTCTTCAAGGTATATCCTGACCATCTAGTTTATCAATAAAAATTTAGATTATAAACCTTGATTTTTTCTAATAACTCATTGATATAGGGGTACAAAAGTAAATATCACTAAATATAACCTTTTAGTATGAAACTTTGAGAGAAGGGGGATTAAAAACTCTCTAAATAATTACAATATTTTATTTAATGAACTCTTAAATTTTATCCTCTCAAAGGTAAGTATATTAAAATGATTTAGTGACTATCTCATAACTTGTGTTAGTTTCTATGTGATTACTTGAGTATTTTGTTAAAACTTGTGTTGTATTCACAACCTCAACTAAAAAAAAATACACCAATTTATTGAACCAAAAAATTCCAAAGACATCATTTCACATCTACACACTAAAGTGTTATCCTGCATAATTGATCCAAACCATCCTTAGTCATTTTTTTGTGTTACACATACCAATTGAATCATAGCCTTGTCTCATTTGGTACCATTTATGTTTCCCATTTTGTTCCTAATTTAGACTTGAGTTTTCCTATGTAGAATCAAATTTATATATTTCAAACCATTTGATATTTTTTCGAATTCCAAAAAAAAAAAATGTCAAAAACTTAATGAAGATGAAACCATTCTCTAGTTCAAATCCAATTTAACCATCCCTAGGAACATGTAAAGTGGGGATTATTACATCCCTATCTTTGAGGAATAATTATATGATACCATGGTATACCTTAAAATTTATAAATACACTAAATATAGTGAGGACCACCATATAGTGTTTGAAGACCTCCCTCCCATTATTGGAACTAATCAGGTTAATTCAAAAAAAATCATGGAATATAAGGATGAATAACTTATAACATTGTTATAATATAGAGATAAACTCCTACCTAAATTTACCATAGACTAATTACATATTCATGTTTATATAGAAGAGTTACCTCAATAATTAACTATTACTCAAATTTAGCCCTGTGTTCAAAGTACAAAACTATCCATTACATCATCTAGTAAAGCGAAGTGACAAATTGTTGACCCATTGCAACATATAAAAGTCAATGATTCTAAAATATAATAAATTATCCAAATATATATCAATCAAATTATTAGTTAATTAAATGCTTCTTTATAAACAATGTCATTTAATAATATTTATTTCAAAGAGTAAATCCAATTGATCGAGAAATCAAAATAACCCATATAAAATTCTACATCTAATATAGACCCATTATCTCTAATTGAGAAAGACATTCCAATGAATGATATGTAACAAGTTCCATTTGATATGTGACATACCTTTTTAAACCATGAAGAGATCCTTTCTAACATGCAAAAAGTTCAAAATAATGAACAAGTATCGATCTAAATGCAACAGCTGCCAATCCAAATGGAACAAGTTCTAATATAAATGCAAAAAGTACCAATCCAAATGCAACACGTGTTAATTTAAATTAAATAATTACCAATCCAAATGCAACAAGTTTCAATCTAAACGCAACAAGTGCCAATCTAAAAATAACAAGTTAATAGCAATCCACCACCACAACAAGAATTAGGAGTTTATTAATGTACATTACCTATTTATGCTAATTTACAACAATAATGCCACATCATGAACCAATAGTAAGTTCCTCAAAAAAATAACTAATTCCTTTAAATCAATAACATATACCCTACATTTATCAATAGTAAATGCGTCACACTTTTTACCAATAGTTTCCTCAAAACCAATAATGCAATACCTATTCCAATCTTAATTTAAACTAATATCAAATCCCTCATCAAATTTTGAATAAAATTTATAGGATGAATATACCTAATATAATTGTGCAAAGAGGAACCATTATTACTTATTCTTATATCAAATAAGGCAATCAAACATAGAAAACTACCTTCCCTTTATCAAAAAATTCTCTCAATACCAGGAATGGAATACAATTAAGGAAATCATATCATGACATCATGTAGGTAGTCAAGCACCCAAGAAATACAAATTTTATGACATATTCCTTTATCCATTTGATCTTAGAGTTATCTAGGTCCCTTTCCCGCCCCATTTTGAAATACTAAAATTCAAAAATTATAAAGGGAAAGGTGAGACAAGAGAACATTTTTAGGCTTTCTTCATTGCTTGATTAAAGTGAAATTAAATAGTATATATTTGCTTCACTTGTTTCCATGTAGCTTGGGTGGACAAGCTTTGGAGTGGCTTTTGAAACTACCAAAAGGGTTAGTAATCACTTTTGATGTTTATCAAAAAAAAATTATCCACCACTTCTTTTAAAATATAGATCATGAGACAAAAATAATATATCTATGCAATTCTTAACATCAATGAGGAAAAATATTCTCAACATATTTAAAAAGGTGTGTAGTCTAAACTAGTCATTTTTTCCATAATTTGTCAGATAAATAATTAACAAGTATTTTTCAAACAAAACCTAAATTTTAAAGTTGTTCATAATTAGAGAATTCAATGTGACAACACATTTGAATATTTACAAAGTAATATAAAATAAAAAACTAATAATATATATAGGTATTCTAAATATCTATTCTCAAGGCCAAATTCTGAACCAAAACCAAGTGTCGAACCAAAATCAAGTGCCAATGTAGATCAACATTATTGAAAATCCAAATACCTTCATCAAAAATAAAAACATGGTAGGAAATGGGGATACATAGGTGATACATGTATAAATAGTACAATGACCACTTATCCAAAATACCCCACCTAATCCTCAGATCACAATGTAAATAAATCCCCTATGATGAGATTTTACAAAGACAATGTTTTTAGTGACCTCAAGAAGTGCACTAAGGATGTGTTGTAAAATTTAGTGATATATAATATGATTATTTGGCCTAATCCAAAAACATTTATATAGGATCAACTTAATCCAACATTGCATCATGATAATGAGTATTGTGATTATCATCACATGGTCAGTCATTCAATCTATAATTGCATGTAATTGAAGCATATAATAAAATTTTTGACTGAAAATTGGTAAATTGAGTTGGAGAAAAGAGAACCCAACACCAATCAAGGATGGAAATATATAATATCTCCTTTCCCAAACACATTAATCAACAACAAATAAATAATTAGAACCAAGGATAGGCCAAAATTAGCACCAAAGACAATCCCAAAATTAGAACCAAGCCAACTATAATTAGGATCTAGATACCCAAATTAACCAAGTTGTCTATTATAGTGTGCTATATGATTATGTCAATGTTGTAATGCATTATAAAAAATAATATGTTTCTAATATCAAAGTCATGCCTCATTAACCATCTAACACTCACCAAAGTGTTATCCCTTTTATCTTTGGACCACCTTCTTTGATCATAGGTAATTATGACATAGGTCAAAGCAATTCCATTGCAACTCAACCATTGAGAATTACAAGTCCTAGACATTCACCTAATTCCTATAATTTAGGTAACTCTATCCCAACTCAAAATTTTACAATTGTAACTAGACATCCAAGAGTCACCCTTCAAGGCTCTTTTCTACCTTCCAATGTCAATTCCAATTAGCACATCACCTTATCAAAATCCAAACCACCAAAATTTTTTACTAAGAAACTATATAATATTGGTGAACAACTAAATAAAATCCCTGCACATATTTTTAGGAATATAGAACATAAAGAAATATTAATGAATTAAAGATGGAAATAAAATATAAAAAACACAACACAATAGAGATATAGATTTAATGTTGTTTACCTAATATGGGATACATCCACATAGAAATAGCTAGTCTTTCTTATTATTCAATCTAATAAATGAAGGGAAAAACCTACAATACATCCACTATAATATCCTCTTCACTCACACATATTATGCCACCATGATTACAATTCCCTCATATTATCATAAACATAATTTCTACCATTAGATCTATGACCTAATAGTGAATGGTCTAAATTTACTATGAAATTATAATATTTTACAATGCATTTTTATTAAAACATTTCTTTGGGGGCACTACCCCTAAATCCCCATCAGGGGGGATCCATGGAAACCCTAGTGGGGGTAGGATTTACCCCTCCATAGCTCCCTATCAGGAACTAGGAATTATAATAAGATCAAGCTCCACCATCCAATAATATCCCACTTAGAGATTGATTGGTATAACTCTTCCTTGGACTTTTCTTTAAACTTTGACCCTGTCATGTTTCTCATCTTCCTTGTTATCCTTGAATACCTATTGAATCTCAACTACTCTCCATATTATATTTAGTGATTGCATTTGTTAGCATATCTATAGGATTCTGACTCATATGGATCTTTTCCAACTTCAGTTGACCATCTTCTAAAATTGAATGAATGAAATGATACCTAATTTGTATATGTTTGGTTCTTGAGTGTAATGTTGAGTTTTTTATTAAATTAATTACACTCTAGATATCAATATAATTTCATGAACTATTTCATCCATATCATTTCCTTGCTTTCTTCTATAGCTATGACATATTCAGCTACTATAGTTGATAAAGAAATAATCTTATACAATTTTGAAATCCAACTAACTATTATGTCACCAATAGTGAATACATAAACTATGGTGCTCCTCTTACCATAAAAATCTCCATCCATGTCTATATCAACATATCCTTATAAGGTAAAATCTAATATTTTATAGCATAACTATTTATCAGTGGTCCCTCTCAAATACCTAAGAATCCACTTGATTGAATCCTAGTGCTCTTTTCCTACATTATTCATAAACCTATGGATAACTCCCACTACATGAGCAATTAATAGTCTAGTTCATACCATAGCATAAATAAAACGTACAACTATTGAAGAATAGGTCACTTTAGACATGTAATTGATTTCTTCTTATATTTTAGGACATTATTCCTTGCTTAATTTGAAGTGCCCTCCCAAAGTTTTACTTACTAGTTTTGTATCTTGCATATTGAATATGACTAATACCTTGATGTATTCTTCTTGAGACAATGCCAATTTTATATTTTTCCCATCTCTTGTTATTCTCATACCAAGAATTTGCTTTTTAGTATCCAAATCCTTCATTACAAATGAATCTGATAGTTTTCTTTTGAGCTCATTTATATCATGCATGTTATACCCTACAACAAGCATCCCATCTACATACAATAACAATATAATATAGTTATCATTATATAAACTCTTAAAGTAAACATAGTGATTAGAATGACATATACTATAACCTTTTTCTACCATAAACATGTTAAATTTTAAATACCACTGTCTTAGAGCTTGATTTAGGCCATACTGACTCTTTTTAAACCTACACACCATTCTATCCTTACCTTTGACTTCGTATCCCTTTGGTTGCTCCATATATATTTCCTCCTCTAATTCACCATGAAGTAATTTCATCTTCACATCTAATTGTTCAAGGTGCAAATATTCTATTGCTGCTAAACTTAAAATAGTTCTTGTAGAAGTCATTTTACCTACTAGAGAAGATATTTTGTCAAGATCTATACCTTTATTTTGTGCATACCCCTATACAATAAGTTTTGCCTTGTACCTCTTTTTTCCTCCATCTTATTCATTCAACTTACAAACCCATTTACTCTTCAATGTTATTTTACCTATACACAACTGAACCAAATCCCAAGTTTGGTTATGTACCAAGGATCCCATCTCCTCTTTCATGCCTTGCTCCCACTTCTTTCTATTTTTTACCTTCATTATTTCTTCATATCTTTCTGGCTCATCACCGTTAGTCAATAATAAATAGTAAAGTGAAGGAGAGTATCATTCAGGGAATTTAATTACTCTGGTTGATCTTGTAACTACACTTATATGAGTTTTAGGTACTTGTTAATGTATTTATTACACATTCTAATTTTCTAGTACTTTTGGAATTTCATTTATAGTGATTTAATCAAGTATTGCATATTTAGTATTTGGATTTTCTTATTTCTTTCCCTGTTATTGATCTTTGTTCATGACCTTCTCATTAAAGATCACATCTCTACTCCTAATGATTTTATGATTTTAAAAATACCATAAATGATAACAAAAATCACTAATTCCATATCCAATAAAATTACATTTCTTGGATTTTACTTCAATCATGTTTCTATTTTCTTTATCAATATGCAAAAACACTTCACAACTAATAGTCTTTAAAAAAGAATAATCTACCTTTTTACCTGTAAATGCTTCTTCTATAATTCCATCATCTAAATCACTTGAAGGCCATTTATTTATTAAGTAAACAATAGGATCCACAACATCTACCCAAAATTGTAACGACAACCCTGCATGTAATCTCATGCTCCTTGCACACTCCATGATTTTCCTCTTTATCCTTTTTGACACGCCATTTTGTTGTGGTATTCTTGGAACTATCTTCTCTCTATAAATCCCATGGGATGAATAATAATTATAAAATTCCTTATTTTAGTATTCACTTTCATTAGATGATATGACACACTTCAACTTATTTCCTATCTCATTCTCAACCAAAGCTTTCCATTTCTTAAAAGTATCAAAAACATCATATTTTTTATGTAATAAACCCAAGTTTTTCTAGTTACATAATCAATAAAAGTAACATAATAAAAAGAGCCACCAAAGGATGATACCTGAGTCAGTCCCCATACATCTGTATACACATGATCTAAATTTTCATCCTTATTTATCTTCCCAACTTTAATAAATCTAACTCTCTTCTATTTTACATACACACAGTGCTCATATAAATCCAAATCCACCTTCTTCAAATCTAGCAATAAATTCCTTGAGTGGAGAACTTGCATCCCCTACTCACTTATGTGCCCAAGTCTATGGTACCATAATTTTGTATCCACTTCTATAGAAGCTAAAATAATAGAAGAGTCAACATTACCACTAGATAAATATAATGTACCTACCTTCTCTCCTTTTTCTATTACCAATGATCCTTTAGTGACCTTCCATGAATTTTCTACAAATGTGATTATGCAACCTCAATTCCTAACTACCCTACTAAAATTAGATTTCTTCTCAAGTTAGGAATATGCCTCACCTATTTCAATGATTTGTTTCAATTCTATAATTTTATCTTTATCTTATCCTTTCCTAAAATTTTACAAGGTTCACCATTACCCAAATAAACCTATTGGCAATCACCTTGAACATAGTCTTGAAAATATTTCTTATGAGGTGTAGCATGAAATGAAGATCTTGAATCAAACACCCAAGCATAATTAATGTTATCTAAATAAAGGATTAAAACATCTTGTAACACATCACCTTCTACATTTGCTTCCTTATTTTTATCTCATTATCAATCTCATTATTTTCCTTTTTAAAACCAATAATCTTTCTTTAGGTGTCCTTCTTTCCTTCAAATCCTACACACCAATGTTCCTCTAGATTTGGATCTACCCTTTTTAGACTTACCATGATTCCCTAGTCACTTTCCTCGATCATTTTATATTCCCATGTTATATATATTTAAATCATTACATGATGTCTCACCTATGTTTTTATATCACATTTGCTCACTAAGAATAACACCAATAACATCATCAAACTTTAAAGTGTTTAAACTAGAGATAAAATTGCTCACAACCATAACCAAGCCATTCCAATTTTTTGGCAATGACCATAGAATCAAAATATCCCTAACCTCATCATAAAAATTTACTAAAATAGAGCTTAACTAATTTGTGACCATGTTAAATTCATTTAAATGATTGATAACATGCCCACTTTTTGACATTTCAAGGTTAAATAAATGTTTCATAAGAAATGCCTTTTTAGAGGCTGAGGGTTTTTCATACACTCTATCCAATGCCTTTATCACATCCATTATTTTCTTTTATTTTGAAATATTGAAGGCCACCAATGCTTATAGGCATATCCATATTGTTCCTTATGCCTTTCTATCAAGAACATCCCAATATTCATCCTTACTAGTTCCTAGTTTATTTGCTATTCTACCTAATGGTAGGAAAAGATCCTTCTGATATAGATAGTCCTCCATTTTCCTATTTCATAAATAGTAGTTTTATCTATTGAACTTCTTGACCTTAAATTTTCCTTCTTTTACCATCGCTCCCACTTAAAATAGGAACCCTCTTTTCCTATGAGTTTATCTACCAAATAATCCTTTGGATCTAATACCAATTATTATAGATATAGAACATAGAGCAATATTAAAAAATTAAAGATGGAAGTAAAATTCAAAAAACACAACACATTAGAGACAGATTTAATGTAGTTCACCCACTATGGTCTATGTCCACATAGAAATAACCATTCCTTATTATTATTTAGTCTAATAAATGAAGGGAAAAACCTACAATATATCCACTAAAATATCCTCTTCACTCACACATAGTATGTTGTCATGATTAAAATGACCTCATATTAGAGGGTTACATATTAGGAAAAAATATACAAACATAATTTAGACCATTAGATTTATGATGTAATAGTGAATGATCTAGATTTACTATCAAATCATAATATTTTACAATGCATTTTAACAAAATATTACTTAGGGGGTGATACCCTCGAACTTCTTCTAGTGAGGCTCCATGGTGACCCTAGTAGGGGGGGTATTTCCCTCCCACACCCCTTATTAGGAATTGGGCATTATAATAAGATAAGGCTCCACCATCCAATACATATTTCCATCATAGATCTCTTCCGTACATTTTAAACTCATTATACCATATTAAATGAATTTATTTAATAATCCAAGGTACCTAATGACATTAATCTAGTCCATTTCCAATCACTAGTATGAAATTTATCCCTCAATCAACAACTCACACTCAACCAAAGTGTATGTCATGACTTTGTCCCCTTCATAATAATCCTCTATATAATAAAGCCATAATTTCCCACCATAAAGTCAAGTAGGTTCTTATAGACAATGTTTCATGGTTAAAGATATCATCATTAAAGTTGATCCAAAATCTATGGTACATAACAACATACATGTAGTTGGATACTATCACAATCAAAGTTTATGATAATGCAAAGAGAGAATCTTCAAGCACCATTTATTTTCCTATCAATTTTGGGTCTGTCACCCATGACACCCTATGTTATTTCATTGACATTTAAATAACCTAAAACATGTTTATTGGTTGTCTTTAGATCCTTGAAATATAATAAGTTCCTTCCACCTTAAATCAATGCCTTATATTCACTCATTTTAGATGAGACATCACTATTCTTGGTGATTTATAGCCATACTTATATTGTAAGTTCCTAAAGGCCAAGTATGAGACCTAAAATTACTATCCTAGTATTTAGTATGTAGGAAATAAAAATAAATGAAAAGTTCTTAAACCTCCCAAGTGTAATTACATTGACCCTAGTGATCTCGTGTCCACCTCCTTTAATACAACTCCTGAATAAATGTATGCTCACTTTACCATTGAAGATGATGGCATAGCCAAATATTGCATTCAAGATGATTTTCATGTTGAAAATTTTCCCAAATCCCCAAAATCCTATGGAAGGCCCAAACCTATCCATGACAAGCCCAACATGATTAAGAAAAATAAGTCTAATACTTTTCTATAGGGGCCACTCATGTTTGTGAAAGACACATCACCAAATCAAGATCAGTCTATTAGTTCTTAAAGATATTGTTATTATGGTGACAAATTTTCTACTTTATATCAAAACACTAATTACCCCATTCCAAATAGAGTTACGGATAATTAGGACTATTAGGGAAAGGGTCTGGGGGAAAAAGCATAAGTAATTATTGAACCTATACCTATGATAACACATGTAGGAAATCAGGGTCTTGAATTCACACCATTTAGGGGTGACCCCATATATTTTGAGAGTGATGCCACTTCATCAACTAATTAAGACACTCTTATTAGTGATTAAATGTCCCATTATAGTGCCTATAATGAGATTGTTAACATGAACCTTTTTGATACCAATGACATAACATTACAACCAAATATCCTCTTTACCTTCACCATGTGATCCTATACAATTGGGACCATCAAGATTTGATTATACCATTGAATAAATTCAAAAATGAAGAGTCCATCACTAAAATCATGGGCTAAAGAGATATATTACTAATCAATGATCGTAAATAATGCTTTGACTTTACATTACACCCTACCACCTACTTTGGAGAGAAAGAAAACTTCATTTGTCATAAACAAACTAAAAAATAAATATATTTGGTTGAAAACCTCTTTGAGGCACCTTTAAATTAGGTAAATAGTATAAAAAAATACAAGTCTATGGGTGAAAACCTATTATAGGTGCCCTCAGATGGGGAAGTTCACTCATCTCCTCAATAAGCTTAGTGTCCTCCATGTCTAAGCATTTCAGTTGGGTCTAACATCAGTGAGGAAGAGAACATAATATTCACATAGTTATTACAATATTTTCTAGAGTAGTTCATTAATTAGCTACGACCAAAAATGACAAATTTTGATTCTCCATACATGGGCGAGCATGTAACTCACAAATTATAAAATAAGATCAATTTCCATATGTGATCATTATTATTGAAGATGGTTCTACACTCCTTTTATAATATACTATAGAGATAAACATTAGAACCTATAATGAACCCTAAATAATTCACTTAGGCACCTCCCTCATTATTGAGGAATGTAGGTTTCTTATTATTGTCCTCAAGTACTTCATTGATATATTTGCCTAGTCTTATTCTAACATGCTAGGTTTAGACCCATGTTTAGTGGTGCATCAACTTTTTATACATCCATATGCCAAGATAATCAAATATAAGCTATGGAAAATGCATCAATTTATTTCTATTTTTGTTAAGAAAGAGGTATATAAATTTTTGGGAGTTTGATTCACTAGATCATTGGATTATTTAGAATAGATATCAAACATTATGTTAGTCATAAAAAAGCCCCAATGAACTTGCTTATACAATGACTTTATAGATATTAACAAGACATGCCATAAGGATGACTTCCCTCTTCCAAACATTGACATGATATTAGAATGAACACAAGGCTAAGATATTTTTTCCCTCATGGAGAATTTCTCAAACTACAACCATATCAATATTGCACTCGAGGACCAAGACAAGAAAATGTTCACTACTATATGGGGGACATTTTATTATCAATTCATGCCCTTTGGATTGAATAATGTTGGGTAAACCTATTAGTTTTCCATGACTATCATATTTCATGACATGATGTATGACATTATTGAATACTGTGTGGATGAAATCCTTTAAAAATCCAAGACACATGGAGTCCATCTCAAAGTTCTACAAATATTTGAGAGACTTCATGAATACAAGGTCCACCTCAATCTTAGGAAATGTATCTTTGGCATCACTTTATGAAAATTGTTAGTATTCATTGTGTTACATTGAGGCATTGAATTTGATCCTACTAAGGTCAAGTCCACTTGTAAATTTCACATCCTTCTACTCTAAAACATCTCCATAGTCTTCAAGTTAAAATTTAGTCCATTCACCAGTTTATTTCTCAATAATATACATATTTCATTATTTTAATCACCTTTTTATATAAATTGTAGCATTTTAGTGGGATTTTATTTTCCACTAGGCCTTTGAATAATTTAATAATTAATTGTCCAACCCATAAATATTAATTCCACCTATGTTAATTAGTCTTTACTACTCTACATATATAAAATAGAGCATGCCATGGGGGAAATTTTGGTACAAAATGATGAGTAGGGAAAAGAACATGCAATGCATTATTTTATTATCACATTCGTAACATATGAAAATAACTATATGCCAATTGAAAAGGTTTATTTGGTAATGGTTTTCACTTCACAAAAGTTGTGTCACTACATGCTCAATAAAAAGACCATTTTTATCACCAAGATCAATCCATTCTAATAGGTCACATGGACAAATGGGTAATGTTTTTAAGTAAATTTTATGTGGAATATTATAATAAAAAATACATTAAGGGAAAATTTATTACAAATCAACTTGATGAAGCCCATACATTAGATACCTAACCACTTATCTTTGATTTCCTCTATGAGTCCATTCTAAATCTATAATTAGTAGCTATTAAGTCCAAATAGTGGAGATTATATTTTGATGGCTCATTCACAACTCATGGATTTAGAGCTAACATCTTGTTTGTCACACCATAAGGAGATATCATTCCTAAAGCATTCCATATTGGATTTTATTGCACTAACACCATAAATAAGTATGAAGCACTCATTACAGGAAACCATCTCACCATACAGTGTAATATTGAATAATTAATGGTATATATGGATTCCCCCTTTCTCATTAACTAGGCTACATATTAGTACCAAACCAAGGATAAGAATATGGTACCTTATAAGGGTATGGTCAACAAGCTCAAGTCACATTTTGAAATTCTTTAGTTTGAATAAATATTAAGGTCCAATAAGAGATTGGTAGATGTAATGGAAACCATTGTATCCATGCTAGTAGTGGATGATAGTTTAAATAGTATCATTTTCTCAATGAAAAACTTCTTCAAGTAGCACATAAATAACCAAATTATAAGATGGTTGTCATATCATTGGTCTCAATCCTCCTGGGTACTAGGACCTATATAATTATCTTCATGACCAACTTATTCCTCCAAACCTATCATGAAAAAAACATAAATCCTTCATCCATAAAATTACCTAATAAACCTTACTTGTAAATATGCTCTATCATAAGGGATATGATGGAACATTACTTTGTTGTTTATACTTGGGAGAATTCAAATTAGCATTAAAGAATATAAATGAAGGAAATTATGGGGCCAACACCAATGTATTGGTCCTTTATAAAAAAAATCCTCTGAATTGGGTATAATTGGCCAACCATGGAGATGAATTATTGTAAATATGTCATAAAGTGTGATGCTTGTCAATGACATAATGATTTGATTCATGTTCCTTCTTTGCTTATCCATTTGATCACTACACCATAACCCTTTTATAGTTAGGGACTTGATCTTATGGGTAAAGTCCACCCTAATTTATTTGATGTCCATAAGCACATTCTAATGGCTATGGATTATTTCGTTAAGTGGATAGAGGCCATACCCCTCACTTACATAACCAAAAAATAAATATCTAAGTTCTAATATCACCTCATCTATTGTTATGGCATTTTCTCCACCATTATAACAAATAATGATGGCCCATTTAAAAACAAAGATGTCAAATGTCTATTTACCCAATTCTAAATCAAGCATAAGAAGTCCATATCATTTTATACTCAAGGTAATGTCCAAGCTAAGGTGTCAAACGAGACCATTGTTGAAATTATAAAGAATATTATCAATAATGTTGGTCATGATTAGAATTTACAACTATTCCTAGTATATTAGTATTACCATACTAGTACCTACACACCTATAAGATCTAGACCATAATCCTTGGTATTTGAATCTAAGACCATTATTCCTATCAAGATCAAGTTTATTTATCTACACATTTATCTGTAGAATATCATTGATGATGAAGAATATAGAGTGGATAGATTTCAAGATCTAGAACTCTTAGATGAGAAATGATAAGTAGCATTGGACTAATTATGAGCCTATAAAAATAGGTTATGTCAAATTTAAAACCAATGTACTCACTATAGATAATTCAAAATTGGTGAGTTTGTGCTGAAAGATAATCAAAACAACACCAATATAGAGTGTAAGAAGAAAGGTAACTTCAGATTCAATTTGCTTGTGCCCTTTATTGTTATTGTAAATTATGGATCTCAGGTATATAGATTGGCTACACCATATGGACAAGAGATCAAATAACTATTGAATTTCATTCATCTCAAATGTTACTATGATTAACTAATTTAAAACATTATCTATGTGATCCCTTGTTTGGGGGAACCCATTTCACCTTCATCTTTTCCTATTTCATTCCTTAGACCATTCATGTTCCTCTTACCCTACTATTACCTGGACCATTATTTATTCATTTTTCATACTTTTCCTATCACCAATCATAATCATGATTATGACTAATACATGTTACAGGAATATTTAAACACTATTATTTTAAAGGCACTTCAAAATTATCAACATCAGTAGATTATTTATAGATAAGTGTTTTAGGGTATATCAACAAGGGTGTTACTTACTACATAGTTCCTTACACACATCCTATAATTTATTCTCATAATATTATTTCCCAATCATGTGTCATTCCCATTCTAATCTTAGTGTTGCATGGTATCCCCAAGTGCCTTAGGTTATCATGTTGGTTTATGCTAGTCACCATTACAGCTAATTTAGCTATTGTTTGAGCCTCTCCCTAAGGATATTTTTGTCCTTTTATAACCGGTTCATTGTATATTTGAACATATTACATTGCATTATTTATTTTATAAAACCCAAAAATATTGAAAAGATAGAAAAAACTTAAAAATCACAAAATAAAAAAAAATGGCTAAATTTTTCCATGAGAGATGTGAAGCCCCAAACTCTTATGGGTAAAAGCCTTTGTCTAAACCACTTAATTTTATATCCACATTACCATACCATTATCCTTAATTTTTGGGTAGAAATACATTAGTATAGATTACTAAATGAGAAACCATAAGGTCTTATTTTCTAAGTTACAAGTGATGTCACTGTTGTAAAATCTTTACACAAATTGCATGATTCACACACAAGCTAACATGTAGGGGAGAACTACATGAATATAATAAATACTATCTATTTAGGTAACACCATTTGATAGTGGGTTCATTATGAGTTAACTCAACACCATGTTATCACTCACCCATTTCCCCCAAGGTCACATTGAAGATGGAAAGATATGATTTTATCATTTCATAAGGAGTGACAGTCCATAACCCTGATGTGAATGAACTAGAGTAAAGGTAAAGCCAAAAATAGAAGCATCAAATTGGTTGCATCATGTTTTAGTTGATATTCCATACACCATACTATAATTGAACTGAGATAGTAGCATCAACATAATCATCTCATGATGATGCAACTATCTAGAGAGATAAAGGCACTAGATCAAGAATTTGATAATTATTATAAAACTATCTTCCCACCTACTTTTATCTTTTTCTAGATCTAGATCTAAAATAATATCAAAAAATTCTAAGTACATCACTTCTTTATCATTTCTACATATAACATAGTTTTACTTTACATTAATAACTTATCTTAGTTTAATAAATTTATTGTATGCTTATATCTGAGTTTAAAATTTAATTAGCTTCCTATAGATATCATATTAACCCTTGTGCCCTATAATTTCTATATTATTAACCCTATCTACCTAAGAGGGTCCACATCCAAATTAGGGTTACACATTTGGTGAACCCATACTATGTTTATTGAAGCAAAGCCTTAGTGTGCATATTAGATTTTTTGCCTTATTTGAAATTACTTTTCAAATTTTTGTATTTTATTATCAGATCTGATTTCTACCTCACTTATGTGGTAATATCTTAGGAATTCTTAGTTACATTCATATTTTGGTCCTCATAGTTGTGTGATTTTTAGTCATCTCAAACTAATTTTTAATATTTATGTAGTTCTTAGGAAAAGCTCATGCATGAAAGCAAAATTATTCTCTTTTATTTAACCCACCTAATGATCAATGTATCTCATATGAAGACCTAAAATAACACCAAAAATAAGATAGAACCAATTTTTCTTATAGTTAATATAATGAAAAATCTAATGATGCAATTGCAAATCTAAATGAGTAAGATAGTGATAATTCCATTTCTAATTATGAGTTTTATTGTAATGATATCCATCTTGACTATGACATCTCTATTGTTCCTTCACTTTCTAGTGATGAATAGTTACAAGATCCAACAAACATGCAAAATGATACTATACCTAATGTATAATATACAATTATTAAATCTCTACCTTATTTAGCTATCTAAACAAATGAGTGTGAGTCTTCCCTTATGAATTTTGAAAAAGACAAAGAGGTTCAATGTTACTCCACTATCCCTCATTATGAAAATATAGAAAAAGTTTATTTTTTCTCCACTTTCCCCAAAAAATACTATTTTTGAAAGTTCCATTCCTTCTTTTCATAATTCAAGTGAAACTAGTCCAATGTTTTCTTCCCCTCTAGTATGCAATGAAAAAAATACATGTCATGTGTCTCACATTTTAATCATTAAAGAAATAAATAAGAGTGAAAATGAAAATACTAAGTAAATACTCACAAAACATGCATTGTTTTGGGACACATAAAATGTCCCAAATCTATTTGATGTATCTTGTGTAAAGGTTACACCACATAAATTAAAGAAATAATAAAACATTTGTATAAGGTTTTCTAATGAAATATTTTTTGATAAAAACAACAAGGATGTAAATGATAGTTATGTTAATATTCATTTCTCATATGACAATGATGAACCTAGATTATAAATTTATATTTCATTACGTGCATCTTTTTCTATAAAATGTAAATTTAACAATCAAAGTGGATGTGACATTATTACACGTATTAATTTGGTAGAGCACATAGAAAATGTTTCTATTCAAGTTTTTTTTGGTATTTTCTTATTATATAGATGAACTATGAAAATATCATGAAATTAAGGATCTTTAACCAAGATAAAGGCCTACCTATGAAATAGATTTTATGTATTATTGATCAAGTGACCACAAGGACTCCTTTTTGGCTATGAACAAAAATATACACACAATATTATACTTGAAAAATAGATTAATAGGATAATAGGTGGATTTTTTAGTAAAATACCAATTCTAAGAAGTGGTAAGCTTCCTAACATGAATGCCAACCCACTTGTTTAGTAATCAAATAGATAATAATAATAGAAATTACAATCATATTAAAGATGTAGATACAATATGTCTATGTTCCTATCTATTATTATTCTTCGTCATCAATGTAGGAGAAATTATCAATCTGAAAGGCTTATGTGTTTTTAGTATCCTCTTGTGTGGTTTCAAGTTATGCATAAATGTCTTCGATATTAGGGGTAAAGGCAATGGAACAAATACTCAACTCACATGCAATATTAGCTTGATTTGTGACAAAAGTTTGGAAGACAATAGGAGAATCATAGATTTTGTTAGCTTCATAGTAAGCTCTTGGGAGAGTCATCTAAGATAGGAGTCCATGTCTGAAAAAATAAATAACTAGATGGTGTTAAATATTTACCAATAAGAAGTAAAAATTAGCTCAAATTTTGAACATAATAGGATATAATAGAAATCAATATCAATTTATTAGATTAATATTGATTTATAAGACCTATATTAATTTACCATAATTGATTTCGATTATAAGAATCAACATATATTCTAATAAAAAGTCCCAATAACATATATTATGGCCTAGGAAAAGGATTTCAAAGATTCTAAGACATTCTATAGAGTAAGATATAGTTGTATAAACATATAGAGTGAAATGGATAAACTGAATTACATTTTAAAGGAATACAAAACTTACCTTTAAAGTATCCTTTAAGATTTTGACAACATTGTAGCTTGTGTAGTAATTTTTTGTCTTTTTAGAGATAATGTTTAGTGGTTTTAGGCTTGTGTGTGGATCAATAGGAAATTCAAACACATGGGTTGTATACTTCTCATGCATCATGAATTTTTTAAGATTTTTTTTGGAATTCTATGGGTATATTATAAGTATTTTATTCATGTATATATAATCATTGGTGATCATACTAGATTGCCTAATGATCTCAAGAATCATTAACAATTTTATGCTATCTTTGTAAAACACATTGTAGGTTTGTTTTAATAGTGAGATAAGTTTGGGAAATTGAATATCAAATTTTTAGTAGGATTTTTATCATGGGTATGTTTTTGGGGAGGTTTGGGTAATGAATTTTATTTTATTTTATCTAGATATTAAAATATTTTGGTGGTTGGGAGGATTATAATGGTATTTAATAAAGTTAATTATGGTGGGTAAATGTAAATAAGGGTAACTAATAATAACTAAGTGGTCTATGACACATTTTGTCAAAAATATTTTTTATGTGGAATTTTAGTGTCTACATTTGCCCCTTTTTATTGAGTAGTGTGTAGCAACTAGATGCAAGATAAAAACTAGGAGGTTTTTGATAATCAGGGGTGTGTGATAGGGTATTCCCCCTCAAACTAAGAGCTAATGTGATATAAATATATAGTGATGGGTATGATATAAAGTGGAATGTGGGATAGGATTAGGATTTTATCAATAAAAATAAGTGCCAATGATGTGGGCTTGTCGATTGAGTAAAGTTTTGCACTTCACAAAATTAGGGGTATTACATATATAAATGTTCAAAGGTATACATGAAACAAATTTACATAATTTATAATAAGTGAGATTAAAAAATAGTATTGGATACCAAGAGAACAAGTGATAAGGGGTACTGACCCAAGTAACTAGTGGTTTAAAATAGGGGTACCACCTATAGATGGTTGTCTCATGGTGAAGTACACTTTTTGGATCTGTAAGGGATTGTTCCCAGTAGGGTGTAATTTGGAATAGGTTGTGGGACCAATAATGATTCAATTTTTATGATACTAGGGTGTTATGTAAAATATTTTAGTGGTAGTGGGGTAACTTATTAGGCCATAGATCAAAACTATTTGTTACAAAAAGTTTCAAGAAGAGTGTAAAATAGGTGGATATAGGCCAATTTTTTAGGTTGATCTTAGCATGATTGATGAAAATTGAGATGATCGACATCAACCACCATGGGTACTATATAGATAATGTTTCACATAATTTTCATGTTTGATTTGGATTGATAAAAGTGTTTTAAGTGAAAATTAGACTTCTATTCAAATGCTTATTATGGATTCATGTTTTTTTAATTTATTATATTGACATGATTATAAATTATAACTTTATTTATGTGTTTTTTATTAAGGTTAAAGGGGTGGATTTTTTTGGCTAGGGTCCCCAAATCCTAAGAGAAGTACAAATAAAAATAATCCAAATGTTTTCTAGAGTCCTCAAAAGAGATAGAAACAAAAAAAACTATAAGTAGCTATAAAACAATCCAAATACATGTCAAAAATTGACAAATATAAGACAAGAGAAAAAATTAGCAAAAATAGAACCTGAAGCCTACTCCATTTCCAAATTGCCTAAAACATATTATCAAATCTTCATTCTTTTTATTTTTGAATAAATTTTGAGGATAATATTTTCTTTATCAACATCCTTATGACTCTCATTACATTAAACTTGTTTTCCTTTGCCTTTAATTAATGTCCTAGTGTCAAACATGTCTCCCAAATGAATCTTAGGTTTTCATATTTTGAATCTCTTCATTCATAGATAGCTTGATGCAATTCACTAGAAAGATGATTTTTTTATTGAGTTTTTCATTTTAATTTTCTATCTTAATAACCCTCTCCTGAAGACTTTGGAGTTGGCAATCGAGATCCTTGTTAGGATTATTTTGTGCCAATCTTTGATTCTCCTACTATAATTTTTTGAATTTAACTTTAAGGTCGGTCATTTCCCTCATAAACCATCAAATAATGGAATTTTTTAATTCAATTTCATCTTCCAATTTATCATTATGTTGTTTCCCTTTTAAAGAACCAACCAAAATGTTGAAATCTTCATTCAGGTCTTGGGGTTGCTTACCTAAACAATCCTTATATTTATCTTTGGGATCTTCTATAATATTCATTTTCAATGCATTTATTTTTATGGATGGGTATCCATGTTCACATTTTTAAATACTTTTGTTTGTCTATGTCCTCTTTTCCCCTCAGCTCTTCCTTAACCAAGATAATGTCCTTTGTAGTATGCCATGTTTTACCCTTTCTATCTAAATTCATATTAGACACAGTTGGATCCTTGGTGGCACTCCTCAATCAAGTTTTAATATTAATTTCTTGTGGTTTATTATTATTATTATTATTATCATCAACATGGACATATTTATCCTTTAAGGAGACATTACTAGGATATTTAATCCATACTTTCTTAACTTTTCTAATGTCCATAGGTTTTCCATCTTATTTTTTAATTTGAGATTTTGGAATTTTGGGATTGATCTAGTTCATCCCCTTAAATTAAT
>JARHVA010004046.1:1032500-1115000 GCA_037957365.1 Torreya grandis
AGATAGCTTCATACACCATATTTTTAATTGACTAACTAACTAAATTTTTCCTTAAGAGACAATTCACTATATTTTATGAATCTCCCTCTATAATGAGAAGTTTAATTATAAGTTGTTAATCCAATTTTAAACCCACAAAAGTGAAAAGGTATTTTTCACAATGAATATATTTAATTCCAATGTCTCTTGCATATGCTACCACAAAATTTCCTTAATGATCCTCTAATATGCCTCCTATTCCAGTTGGGCCTACATTCCCTTTCAAATCCCCATAAAAATTAATCTTTAACCATCCAAAAGGTAGATGTTTCCATTTGGTTTTTCTTCTAATTTCATCTATATGATCACTCTTTCCAAGACTAGCATGATACATTTGCCAAGTAAGAGTTGGTTGATGTTCAAAAGTTAATAAAATTTTTCCTTTTACATTGGGATCTATATTGAAATTTTAAATAATAGAATCAAATACTTTTGGAGAGGATTTTACTGGTGCATTTCATATTTATAAAAATTAAGTTGTTACATTCTCCCCGAATTCCCCAAATGATGTATGGGAATGCAAGATTCCATATTTTTTTGAAGAGCAAATTTTGAAAAGGACTCTCACAGGCCTTCTAAAACTTTAACACTAGTAGGATAAATTTTCAAATTAATATTTGGTTGATTTTAAAAAGTTAATAAACTTTTGCCTTTTACATTGGGATCTACATTGAAATTTTCAATAACGAACTCAAATCCTTTTGGAGATACCCCAAATGATGTGTGGTAATGCAAGCTTCCATATTTATTGAGGAGTACATTCTAAAAAATACTCTCTTATTACTTCCAAAACTCTAATATATAACCAAATAACATTGAATTTGAGAATAAATAAGCTCCAAACTTCTTGGGCATAGAGACAGTCCACAAGTGGAAAGCAGTTTCATTGTCATTTTCACATAGGGTGTATTTGTTAACAAATAAGAAGCCTCATTTTATTATATTATCCATGGTTAATATTTTTATTTTGGACTACCACCCACATAAATAAATTTATTTTTGGATTCAAATATTTATCCCAAATCCTATCCCAATTAGTCATATTTCTTGTGTTTTGAGCCAAAAAATTATAACTAGCTTTTACTTGATATTGACCATCAAAAGAGTCCTTTTAAACCAATTTATAATCATTTTTGATGGATGGAAAATTAAAATTTTTAAATAAGTTATTCATATTAGACACTATTATATTATCCTCTTGATTCAAATTTTAGATATTCAAAGATTTCTAGCTTTTAACTCCTTCAGTAACCTACCAATATTCATGGACCTTACTACCATATTTGTTTTAGATGCACTCTTAAATATGATACCAAGGTTATAATTGAATAATATGTTGATATATACTATAAAATTATTTCCAAAAATCCACTTGCATACCATTATTAATCTACCATTTTAAACTAGAGGATATCAAATCCTTGTTAGAAATCAAGAAATTCTAAAAATGTGAACCCATGACAAATTTATCATATTTAAAAATGCACTCTGGATTTATGATTTCTAAATATTTGAACCTAGAAATTATGGTAAAAGTATTAATTCCTTTAATAAATCTCAAAATAAATTTATAGAGGAGTACTTTGTTGATCAAATGCAAATTTCATAAGCCTAGACCACCATGTCTTTTAAAGTTGAAAACATTATCCTGAGCTACAAGATGAAGTGCATTCCTCTCTTTAGACCCTATCCAAAGTAAATTACTTTAGTTTTTGATTATTTTATCTTTAATACTCTTTTAGATACTAAAAATAAAAACAAGGTAAATCAGGAGACTCTAAAACATGCTCTTGATTAGAAAAAGTTTGCATGCCTGAGATAGTAGTTTTCCTTTCCACCCAACTAGATTTCATTGAAATCTTCTAGTAATGGATTCCAATAATAAATTTAAACATGATTACTAAATATATGCATGAATATGTAGGTAAAATGTGTATACACATAATATTTTCAAAAAAAATTCACTTATTGACACTTTGTATCTTGCAGGAACCTATCAAGTCTTAATCACTCTCAGTGCATGCCCTATGAGGTGCATCGAGAAAGGGGTGGGAATACCTTTGTTTCTTCAAAATATTTTTTCCCCTTATTTCCATATTATTATCAATCCAACCAAATATTAAAAACATTCCCTAAGATATTACTCCTCCCTTTCAGACTCCTCCAATATTTCCATCCCACTTTTCCTCACCTTAATCCCCTTTAGCTAGTTGACTGTACTAGGTCAAATAGGTCAACCCTATATAGTATTTATCCTTTGATTATTATATAGGGTTTAATAGGTTAACCTTGTACAATTTTTGGTTATTTTCACTTGAGATTTTTGTTATCCCTTTAGTTGACCTAGCTAAGGACCTAGTGATTTATCTCTCAAAAACATATAGGGTCAACTGGGTTGGCCTTGTATAGCTGACATATTTCGAATGATTTAGGGTGAGATCCTCATATAAATAAAAGATAATTTCATCATTATTTATATATGTAATAAATATTTATTATTTTCTCACACTTGTTTACAAGTTGCTCTACCACCATTATACTTGAAGAGTCTTAGCTTAGGGTTTTATTTGGAGAATCTAGTTATGTGGATAAGTCTTGGATGATTTGTCATTTATTAGTTATCCTTAAAAACCAAATAAACCTCTTGAAACTCCCCTTTATCTAAGGGAGAGATTGAGTCTCAATGGGTGTAAATTTAGGTAAGTATATTTTAACTTTGTTCTCCTCTCTTTAGTAGATAGAAGTAGCATAAGTATTGGCTCAAATATTATTACTCTTCATATTCCATGTATTAGGGTCTTATTCATACCTAACTTAATTTATATTATCTTATACATGTTTTGATTGATTTACTAACCCCTTTATTGTGCCTCAAGATTTGGTGTGCACTAGATTAGATTTAATTTCTTGTTATAATACCTAGGACTCTTTTAGGGTTGTTGCATGATTATGTTAGACTATAGGATTTAGAACCCTTCCTAGCATGATGCATTATCACATGTTATCCCCTAATCGAGTCTAATAGATCTCCATATTGGTCATGCTCCCACATAATAAATGTATTCCCAATCAGAAGTGTAGGTATGCTCTATCTTATTTGATCTAGGATTGATTTATAGACATGACGAATTTTTGATTGCATACATTCTAGTGAACTTGACATGAACTAACCCTTATAGGATTTATTTACCTTATTTCATTATTTCATTATTTCATCATTATTTTTATCATATATTTGCCATACTAGATCAACTCTATTTACCTAGCTCTAATTTATGTGAAAAATATTTTAAGTACAGGCTACTAGATTGACCTTATCAACCTAGTATAGGTTTTTAGCCTTTAATACATCTATTCCAGACTAATAGGTCAACCTAGTCAACCTTATTAATTTTTAAGCACTCAATAATAAGTTTTTGTAAATCTTGATAGATCCAGTTAACCTAGTTAACAAAGTTTGTAAACATATATCAAGGATATTGAATAACCATCATCATTATCTACATCTCTAATCCACCAATGTTCCTTTCTATCCCTATGTCTCTTTATTTATATTATTTCCTTTGACAATTTGCATTCTTCAAAATTTAGCTTGCACAATCAACTGGATTGACCTTATCGACCTAGTTCTTTGTTTTGTGTGTTGTCTAGATAACTAGGTTGACTCTATTGATCTTGTTCATTTTTAGACATTACTTTCATAGTATATGATAGACCATGTCAACCCTATTCTATATTCTATGCATGCACTATTGACTATGCCAACATTATAGCTTGTTTCAAAATTAGAATTAAACCTATATGATAGTAATTAGATCACACTTTATTTTTGTTTACATGCTTAGAATAGATCACATAGCTTAATTAGGTGGTTTTGAAATAAAACATTTAGTTTCATTATTTTATATTTTTTGCACACATGACCAAATCACAAAATCTAAAAAGAATTTTAACATTTGTCTACCCAAATCCAACTTATTTGGATTTCATCATTAAGGGTAAAGTCAACTTGATGTTCTAGTCAACTATAAAGCATGGTTAATGGTATAGTTTTGGGAAGTACTTGACACCCTTATCACTATAGTGTTTTAATTGAGGGGGCAAGCCCCAATACCAAGCATGTATCATTACCACTATAGACCTCTTTCATCCAAACTACCTAAAACCATCCTGAGATTGATTTTTAGTTCCTTAATTATAACCAACTTCTATCACATTTAAAATAATATTCTAATAATATAATATACATTTTGGTTGACCAATTAGTTATCTATTTACTTTCCAAGTTGATTTCTTTCTCTTTGATTATTTTAGTTTATATTTCAAAAACTTGCATTAACCAATGTTGGTGTAAAGTTTTATGTTATGTGCCTCAATTAAGTTAACGAGTGTTAATATAATTAACTATTTATTTCTATTTAGTTTTTACTTTTCTAAATTACTTGTTAAAACTATCTTATTTCAATTCACAATCTGTTATAGGCTTCTTAATTTTCCCTTTCTATTGTATTAGGTCAACCTAGTCAACCTTGTATCTTTTTCTAGGCATTTTTCACTATACTAGATCGATCAATTCAGCCCTATACTATTTATAGGCCCTATTTTCTATGCTAAGTCAACCTAATTGACCATAAATGCTTTCTACCTTCTCTGATTATCAATCTAGTTATCTATTTTTTTCTTCTTTGCATTTTGTTCATCTCTCTTTAGTCATAATTAAATTTATTATTAGAATCTTCTTTGATATCTTGAATATATTTATATACTATATAGGATGTTCATTTCTCCCTCTCTTTTCCTCCCAAGAGCACCATCACTCTTAGGGCACCTCTTCTCCTCCTTCGTCCATGAACTATAATATGGTGCAAATAACACTTCAAAGATGAAGTTGATGGATCTAATACTATTGGAATAATGCATATTTAAGCTTACCTATGGTTAATAGGGTAAGTTATTTATTACTGAGGGTAAAATTTATTTACCTTGGTTAATTTATTTTATTGTTGAGAATTTCTCAACAATATATTTGTTCGTAGTATGAGAAAACAAATAGTTTGTTTTCTCTATTTTGTAATCATTACAAATAGTTTGTTAACATGAAACAAACTATTTGTATTATAAATACTTTGCATTATATGAGAAATTAACGAGAGATTATTGAGAATATACAGAGAAATTTTTGGATTACCACATATTTTTTAGGTGTGACAAATTTATTTATTCTCTGGAAATATTTTCAGGTTATTTGTTGTGGGTTCTCTCTCCTGGATTGATCCTGTGGATCCTGTGTATCTCCTGCTCATTCTTTCATGGTATCAGAGCTTGGAGTTCCAATTGAAGATCCTCTTCCCTGAAATTTTAATCTTTTAACACATTCAAAAATATTATTTTATTGATGTGTTACAGATTTTTTTAATTCTCTCAAATTCTGGTTCTTATTTACTAGTTTTTTTTGGAAAATTCTGTACTTTATGCTCATTAAATGACCGTACAGATTCCAAAAATAATATTTTTTTTCATGAGGACGTAGGAAATCAAGTCAAGAATCCATTTCAATTTTAATTTTCTCATTTGGATCAGGACGTACAGCTCTTTCATTCAAAAATTTGCAGACTGGTCCCTGTTGGCAGACTGCAGTAACTGTCTGTTTTTCTGATGTGGCAGATCGTACGGTGGAATTTTTTCAAATATGAGACCTGTTAATGAAATCTGACTCTTATATATTTCTATCCATATAAATTTTTATGAATTTGGATCATGCCGTACAACGTTTTGGAAGCCAACAACAGGAAATTAAAAACTGTTTTTTTGCTTGTTGTATAGCCATACGAATTTTTTATTTTTCAATGCCTTATGCTGCATAAAATCCAAATCTGAAAATTTAATGTGATAGAAGACTTAAAAATATTTCATTTCATGCTGAGAAGGACGGATTTGGAGCAGTCCGTATAGTTCTTTTGGCAGATCCAGTGGAGCCATTCTGCATTGCTGAAAGGTGTTTTTTTCTTGGCTATTTTTCTCAAATATTTCCCTGACCACCACGCCTTGCTGGAAAAAGAGTTTATTTTTGATAAAGCCAAAGATTATTCAGCTGATATCTCACATGTGTGAGTCATTTTTGGCTTTTTTTAATTAATTATTTTAATTTTTTAGTGGTTTAAATGCAAGTCTCTAGCTTTGAAAGTTCAAATTTGACTTTGCTAAAGCGGCTAGAGATATTTTGTTAAAAATTTGTAGGGAGGAGGTCTTGGGGTCAAATCCCCCTACATTTTTTGCATAAAAGCCATTTTTTAATTTTGTATAAGCCAAGGCTAAAGTTTTTTTTTGTCGGGAGACGTTAAATTGTAACGGGAGGGGTGCTTTTTTTGAGGAAAAACAAATGTCTAGATTGTTCTTGTCAACTTCATCATCTTCCTCGGGAATGGAATCTCGATTGTTTGAACCTCTAAATTCTACAAATTACCACGTTTGGAAGCCAAAAATGCAACAACTCCTTCAATCAAAGGGCTTATGGAGAATTTTTTCTGAAACGACACCTGCAGCATTCACCACTGAAAAAGACAAATATGCATATGGATGTAAGCAGGATGAGGCTCTTGGATTGATTTGCCTCAACGTATCAGATAATCTTCAATTTCACATTGCAGATGCTACTACGCCAAAAGAGGTATGGGAAAAATTTAAAAACCTATTTGGCAAAGTTAATGAGTTTAAAATTCTGCAATTAGATGCAAAATTGAGTACTCTCTCTCCATCAGATTTCCCTTCAATAGATGAATTCTTGGCAAAATTCAAATTTATAAGGTCACAGTTGAAAGCTGGTGACAAGGATAAAAGTGATTAGGAGTGCATTTTCATTATTTTGTCCAAGTTGAAAGGACCATATAGTGTTTTTTCCTCTGCTTTTTATACTATGATGGATACATTAGGTGATGAATTCAAATGGCCTTCCTTTGAAGTTTTTTGTGAAAGATTGACTAGGGAGCAAACAAAATTAATGGCCTTAGATGCTCTACCTAGTCCTAGTCATGCTCTAGTTGCTAATTCTTCTAAAGGAAAACCTTCACCTAAGTCTAAAAAGCAAGCACCTTCAAATAACCCTCCAGAGTCCACCACCCAATCACCTCATCATTCTAAATCTACTAAGACCAAAAATTCCTTTAAGCAAAAGAAGAAAACATTTGGTCCATGTAATTTTTTTGGTGGTCCTAATCATGATGAAAGTAGATGTTTTAAGAAGATGGAAGCATTAGAGGCAGCGGTTAGACAACACAAAATTTCCATTCCGTCTCCATCTCCTTCTACTTCTGCAGGAAAAGGGAAAGCACTTTCAGCCAGGGCTATATCTTCATGTCAGGATCCGTGGATTTGTGACTCAGGTGCTTCTCACCATCTCACACATTCTAAAGATCTATTGTCTTCTCTTACAGATTGCAGTACATCACATATTGTTATGGGTAACTCCTCACAGATTGAAGTTTTGGGATCAGGTACTGTTGATAAACAGGATGGATGTTTTAACAATGTATTACTTGTACCCCAAATCTCTTCTAATCTTCTCTTTGTATATCAAATATGTAATTCTGGTACTGGTAAAACTATGGAGTTTACTTCACATGATGTTGTAATAAGAGAATGTAATGATCCTAGTGAGATAGTTGCTATAGGTACAGCAGACCATACTGCAAGACTCTATACTTTTGATAAGTTTGAGTCTTTTATGTCTTCTAGTTCTTCACTTATAGCACATGGTAATAATCTCAGAAAATTGTGGCATGAGAGATTAGGACATTTGAGTTATGGATATATGCAACAAATGAGTACAAAACATCTTGTAAAAGGCCTTCCTAAGGTCTCTTGTATTGATGGGGTGTGTCCTGGTTGTCTAGTTGGTAAACAGCACCAGGATCCATTTCCAGTTGGTAAGGCCACACGTGCAAATGCACCCTTAGAGTTGGTTCATAGTGATTTGATGACTTTTCCAACTCATTCTTTTTCAGGGGCTAAATATGCACTCACATTCATTGATGATTTCACTCGTAAAACTTGGGTATATTTTCTCAAGTTGAAAAGTGAAGTTTTTGAGACTTTTAAGGCCTTCAAAGCCTTTGTTGAAAAACAATCATCTCTTCCTCTTAAAAAGATATGCACTGACAATGGGGGGGAATATGACAGTAATGCTTTCTATGATTTTTGTATTGAGCATGGGATACAACATCAGTTCACTGTACCACACACTCCTCAACAAAATGGTGTAGCAGAGAGGAAGAATCAAACATTGAAAGAGATGGCTAATTGTATGATTCACTCTAAAAATTTGGGTCCACAATATTGGGCTGAAGCTGTAAATTGTGAAAACTACATTCAAAACTGTATGCCTCACAAAGCTGTGCAAAATATGACACCAGAAGAAGCTTGGTCTGGGATCAAGCCTAATATTTCAGATTTTTGCATCTTTAGGAGTCAAGCATGGGCATTCATTCCTAATGACAAACGTAAAGCATTGGAGAAGAAAAGCCAACCACTCATTTTTGTTGGTTATTGTGAAGATGTAAAAGCCTACCGTCTTTTTGATCCTGTCACACATGATGTGTTTTTTCGACGAGATGTTTAGGTTGATGAGTTACCCACTCCACAGGAGTGTACATCTAGTTCTTCTTCTCCCCCTTCTTCTACTGAGGATAGTGAGGATTTGCTTTCTATTGTTGATGATGATGATGTTGCACTTATACAGCCACCACAGCCATCTTCTTCACCACCTTTGCCTAAATGGGCAAAGAGCATTCTACATGCAGCTGGTTCTTTTGTTGGTGATCCATCTGATTCTCGTCGCACTCGCTCACAGACATCTGGTGTTGCTCTTTTGGGACAAGCTTGTACAGATGATCCAGTGTTGTTTTCTGAGGCTATTGGTATACCCGAGTGGGATGTTGCTATGTATGATGAGTATTCTTCATTAATGAAGAATGATACCTGGGATCTTGTCCCTCTTCCTAAGGGAAGAAAACTTGTAAAATGTAAATGGGTCTATAGGACAAAATATGCTGCAGATGGATCAGTAGATAAGTACAAAGCTAGATTAGTAGCTAAGGGTTTTTCACAAGTTGAAGGGGTTGATTACTCTGAGACCTTTGCCCCTGTAGCTAAGATGGATTCTATTCGGCTTGTACTCTCTCTTGCTGCTTCACATTCTTGGTCTATTTTTCAGATGGATGTGAAGAGTGCTTTCTTGCATGGTGATCTCCATGAGGAGATCTATATGGAGCAGCCTCCAGGATTTGTGCAGGACTCATCATTGGTTTGTAGACTCCGTCATTCTCTTTATGGTCTCAAACAAGCTCCTAGAGCTTGGTATGAGAAGATGGATAGTTTTCTTTTGAGTTTTGGTTTTATTCGTTGTGAGTCGGATCACAATGTATACATCCTGAAGCAAGGTGAGGAGCTTGTCATTTTGGTTTTGTATGTTGATGATCTCATCCTCACTAGCAGTTCAGATTCCTTGATACATGACATCAAGGACAAGTTGGCAGATAGGTTTGATATGACAGATCTGGGACTTCTACATTATTTTCTTAGTCTTCAAGTTTTTCAATCTTTTGAGGGCATTTCTATTGGACAGCAGAAGTATGCGACAGATCTTCTTCATCGATTTGGCATGGTTGATTGTAAGCCTACACCCACTCCATATCAGTCAGGTATTGTGTTGTCTGCCACTTGTATGACTCCTCTTGTTGATTCCACTTTGTATCGGCAACTTGTAGGTAGTCTTTTATACTTGACTCATACCCATCCCGACATCACATTTACTGTGAACCTTGTCTCTCGGTTCTCACATGAGCCTCATGAGAGTCATTGGCAAGCAGCCAAACGTATTTTGCGCTACATTCGGGGCACCACTCACTTTGGTATACATTACACACCACATAGTTCTACACAGCTTGTTGGATACACTGATTCTAATTGGGCTGGTGATGTTGACACTCGCAAGTCCACTTATGGATTTGTTTTCACACTTGGTTCAGGTCCAGTTGCTTGGGCATGCAAAAAGCAGACTGTTATTGTATTGTCCTCTACTGAGGCTGAGTATCGAGGTGCTGTCAAAGCTAGTCATGAGATACTTTGGCTTCGACAGTTGCTTGGAGAGTTTGGCTTCACACAGCAGGGTCCTACTACTCTTTGGTGTGATAACCAAAGTGTGATTACTATTTCACGCAATCCTGTTGAGCATCAGCGGACAAAACACATTGAGATTCACATGCACTTCATTCGACATCTTATTCAGGATGGAGTTCTTTCTTTGGAGTTTGTGCCTACAGCTGAGCAGATTGCAGACATCTTCACTAAACCTTTGGCTTCTCCTCGTTATCTTCAGTTGCGAGCGATGCTTGGGGTGAAGGAAGTTGTCCTTGGGGGGGATTTCCCATGAAGTCCTTCCTTCCTTTATTTTTCATATATTTTGATTGGTTTGTACATGGGTACCTTATCAGGCCTAGTAGCCGGGACCCATCCTTGTTTGTCATTCTCCCTATGTTTCACTTAAGGGAGGGTGTTGGAATAATGCATATTTAAGCTTACCTATGGTTAATAGGGTAAGTTATTTATTACCGAGGGTAAAATTTATTTACCTTGGTTAATTTATTTTATTGTTGAGAATTTCTCAACAATATATTTGTTCGTAGTATGAGAAAACAAATAGTTTGTTTTCTCTATTTTGTAATCATTACAAATAGTTTGTTAACATGAAACAAACTATTTGTATTATAAATACTTTGCATTATATGAGAAATTAACGAGAGATTATTGAGAATATACAGAGAAATTTGTGGATTACCACCTATTTTTTAGGTGTGACAAATTTATTTATTCTGTGGAAATATTTGCAGGTTATTTGTTGTGGGTTCTCTCTCCTGGATTGATCCTATGGATCCTGTGTATCTCCTGCTCATTCTTTCAAATACTTTATATACTTACCAAGAAACTTATCATCTTCAAAATATTCAAACTAATTTGGGAGTAATTGATACAAGTTTACTTAATAGTTTCTAGTAAACCTCCTTCTAATACCAATTTGGGGAGTACTCCTACCAAAACCAACCCACCTCTTAATACAACTCAAATTTTAGCCCAAATTATCAAATAAATTAACATAATGCAAAATTTAAAAACCAACCAAATGATACAACCTCAACGATATTTAATTAATGTGGCTAATCAACCTCCAACTATCCATCCTCAAGCTAATCACAATTACATTCTTCCACCTCTTTGTGATGCCTCAGGAAATGTTATTCCTTAACCCATAATGAATAACAAGTTGCTGCTAACCATTAAAAGTGATCCTTTTATCCCTTCATTATATCCATTTTTATTGGTAATATATCTCTAACTATCAAGTATGATGGAACTAAAGACCCTACCTCATTTCTCAAAGCCTTTGACAACCTTTACAAAGAGTGGATCTAAACTAATAACTTTGACACAACTACACTCTTAGTGAAAACCTTTTCTAGTAATGTATTAGAATCATATAATAAACTCCCCAAACATTCTATTTGGAAACTTGAATATGTGGTTAATTCTTTGGTTAAAGAGTTTCAACACAATGATCTTCTTAAAAATTGTCTTAGCCACTTCATTAATGCTAAGCAATATCCTTCCAAATTAACTCATGATTTTATTAAAATATGGAAATATTTAGCTCATAAGGTTGATCATAAAAATATATATGATATCTTATTCAAACTCTTTATCATCTCTTTGACTCCCACTCTCCAATATAAGGCATAGACACTCAAAAACTGCATATGATAGCTTTCAATGTCAAATTGCCTTTTGACCCTCATCCGGCCTCGCATCTAGTGGATCACCTAGTCAATTAGACTCATTTACTAACTTGAACCTATCAAACCCCTAACTTAACACATTTATCTAAACCATTTAGTTCACCCCTTTTTAACTTGTTTTAACCCATTTTCATCTGGCCCCTTGGCCACTAACAGTTAGCCTAACCATTGATGGTTGGATTAACCATCGATGGTCAAGTCTCTAAGCTTGATTTAAAGTTTTAAAGCATTGATATATTTTTGTGAGATAAGTATCTCCATAAATATTAACTTGATTTTAAAACTAGCATTAAAACACCACGAATTCACAACTTTATCCCCTATCAAATTAGTAACTTCCTCCATCCTAATTAAAAACTTAATCCTATAAAAGGAGAAGAGGAGGAAGTGAAATGGATCCACAATTCACAATCTTATGTGTAAGCCATCTTCCATATAGGTATCCATCATCCTTTCATCAATCAAGAAACATCACTAGAGACTCAAAGCACTGTTAGAATCACTTTTGAAATCTAAAGTATTGTCACTCTAGCCAAATTACTTTATCCTTCCACCATCAAGTTTTAGGTATCTTTTGCTTATTTTCATTGATTTTCTTATTTCTAGACTCCTTTCCCTATCACACCCATCAATATCTTATTTTCCACCCCTTAGCTCTATAACAGACCTCTTTTTACCCAAATACCCAATCTAAACCTTCTTTTCTAATCATTTCTAAAATTACATAATTAACCATTGATAGTTAGCACAACTACCAATGATCACTTCAACCATCGATGGTTACCCAACTATCGACAATCAGCCTAAACTACTGATGGTTTACTTGACCATCGATAGTCAATATGGCATAAAAATACAAGATATTTTCATCCATGTAACCCTAGTCAAACTTGACCTTTTTTGTTTCTTCCTAATTATAGTACCTTTTTTATTTTTTGGACTAGACCCCAACTATTTTAGCATAAGCATTGACCAAATTTTCTACTTTTGGTCATTTTTCTAGTAAGTATAATTCTAATTTATTTGTATTACATTTCATTTATCTTATGCAAGTAGATCCTTACTTTATCATTTTTAACTTAAATATTATATAGTGGATTGACAACCTCCTAGTAAGCAATACACTTCTTGGATCTAACTCGTGCTAGGTAGTCCACTCATTTATTTTCTATCAATCCTCCTTTTCTATTATCTTTTTTATCTATGGATTATTCTTTCCTAGCCATAGAGGAGTTCCAATCATCATCTAGATTCATTCGTGCCCTTTACCAAGTATTATTATACACACCCTATTACTAGTTTCATTAGTTACTTTCAAAATTAAGAAATGAGCGAAAAATAATTTGAAACATTTTGGCATGCCTAATGGGATCTAGTGTCTCTTTTCTTTCTTTTATTGTTTTCTCATCAAATGAAATCTAAAAAAATCTTTTTGGGCTTAAAATAGATCTCTTGCATCTATTGATTACCTATTTGTCTTAGTTTATCTAGTCACTTAGGAGGCAAAGTAATTAATCATAGATTTCACACTTAAGACAAATCACCAAATAATTAACACATTAAAACATACCTGAGACAAGGCCCAATTAATATTTCATCACCTAATAGTAACCTTACCCCTTCTTGTCTATCTTACTTGGATTTTAACACTAAGGAGAGAACCAACTCAACTCTCTAGTTGAGTAGAAACTCTAAAATTCTGTCTATTTTGGCTAAGCACTCGACATCCCTATCACTATAATGTGTGAAGTGAGGGGGTAAGCCCCAATACTAAGCCATGTACAAAATTTCAATACAAATTGGTCTCTTGAACACCTGAACTCAACCTAAAACTAACCTTAGATTTCCTCTTAGTACCTGATCTACAAGCCAAATTCCCTCTTCATATTTTATAAGGCATAATCCAAAAGAGATCTTAAAATAATCCTAGGATTTAATGCACTTTTAATGTATGCATTGTTTGCCTTGAAATATTTTCTTTTGATTATTCTTTATTTGAGGTATGATTTTCATCATATTATTTCCTATTTTCTCACATGGTATTTACTAGATAGTAGCTAAGAAACTAAACCAATCAACTACCACTTTCTTTTTCTTGTTCCTCTATGGAATATAATTCTAATGATGAGGGTTCACCTCATTTTTATCCCCCTCTTACCACAATCTCAATTATTTATGAGGGTGATGTAAACTTCATTACCTTCTTTGATAATAACCTGGAAGCCCTTCAACACTATCTTAATAACCTTACCTCATCGTACCTCTATTACTTTAGTTTCTCCTATGGATATTTTTTATGGTATTCCTCCCCATCTTATGGTGGGTGTTACCTCAACCTAACCATTGACCACCCAAACATCCTCTTTCTCCACTACCACTACCCAAACCCAATCAAACATTCCAACCTCTAACTAAACACCTCATACCACACCCCACACTTCCAATATAGGTTTAAATTTACTTTTAGTTACCTATACTCCACCTACCATGGGGTTATCTTCTACCCCTATTTTCACCCTTCCCTGTATTACAACCAATCCACCAACTTCTACCCCATTTCAAAACTTGGTGCTTTCTATGCCTCAAACACTTTTACCCATTAGCACTAGAGTCACCACTCAACCTCAACCTACCCAACCTTAACCCACTACATCAACCATACCTTAAAGTAAACCCACATCCATACCTCAACAAGTACCCATGATGACCTATCAATATGTCCCTGACCTAAAGGGATATATAACACTTTCCACCCAAAATCTATTACCAATCAACCCTTATGTGGCACCATCTGAACCTCTTATGACCATGTACTAATATGTGGCTTCTTTAGCACCTTCTACCAAATATCCTTATATGGTTTCCAACCAACCTCAATAGAATGTGCCCCTTAATAATGTATCTTCCCAACCTCAACCAGATTTGGTTTAGATGTTAATGGAAAAAATGACCAACCTAGAATCATCTATCTCTAGTCTCATAACCTTCTATCTTATGACCATATATATAATGAACCCATCAATCCATCCATTCTTATCCATGCTTATCCTCCTCAATGGGAATTACCCATGTTTTCTAAATTCCAAGGTAAGGAGGACCCCGAACAACATTTTAGAGCATTTTATCACTCTTGTTATTTGATTTCATATGATGATTCTCTCCTTCTTTGAACCTTCCCCATGTCCTTATCAACCAACCCTTGATTGGTATAATGCTCTTTCCATGCACTCTATCTTTTCTTTCTCCCAATTGGCCTAAATCTTTTTAGAGCATTTCTCAGTAAATATATATTAAAAGGTTTATATTACTAAGCTCTACTCTATTACTCAATTTGATGATTAGTCAATTATTGATTTTGTGGCTAAATGGAGAGGACTCATCAACCAAATTTATTTCTCCTTAGCCCAAACTGAATTGATTTAACTATTCTCTCAGGGTTGTGCCAAACATATATCCCCCACACTTCAAGTTCAAACATTTAGAACTTTTAATGAGGCATTCACCATGGTATTTAATTTATAAAACTAGGCTATTGACAAAGGGAAATTAAAACTTTAGAACAAGAATTCTAGCTTTAAACCTAATGACTCTTCTTCCATAAAAACTACTCACCAATCCAATACCAAAAAGAAAGCATCCACAAACTTAGTTGTTCTAAAATTTTCTCTACCTCCAACTATCAAATAACCACCTCAAACTAATTCTTTCAACCCTCCTTATTAAAAAAATTGAAACCAAAACCAAGCTCTTCGAAAATAATATACTCCCATTGGAGAATCTTGTGCACCAATTTTGGATAAATTCCTCAAAGACAACCTCATCCAAATTTCACCTATTAAACCACCCCAATATTTTGATGTTTCTCACCTCATTCTGGGTTGGTATAATGAGAGTGACCATTGTGCCTTTCACCAAGTCTTAGGACATGGCATTAATAGATGTAACACCCTAAAAATTCTTGTCCAAAACTTTAATGATAGTGGATAACTTGTATTTGATAATCCTAATGCACCTCGTAATCAATTTAATGACATATTTTGTGAAACTTTTCCTAATCATGCTTCTTCTACCCATCACCATGAAAACAAACCAAAATCATCTCATTCTCATGAGGCAGACATGATCAATATTATTAATAGTGAGCATATTGTTGAGGAGACCATTACCTCAACCACCTCTTCCTCCATTTCATTTATAGGAGTGGTATAATCACCTCCTACTCCTTCAAATACCTAGATGGAGGACTCAACCATCCCTCCCTCTTAATTTTATGAGACCTTAGCTTTATCTACCTCTCCATTAGTGGAAACACTGAAGGAGACAGATATTAAATAAACCACCTATTATTCTTTCACTCCACCTATTCAAGTGGTAGAACTACCCTTCATTCCCTTGGAAACTCAAACAAAGGAAGCAACCCTATTCCCTCTTTCATTTGGGGAAAACACACCTACCTCACCAATCATAAAACTATCCATGCCCTCTTTGAAAACTATCCCAAACCAAGAGAAGGTTACCTCATCTACCTAACCACCAATTTTGTAACCATCCATAAAAAAATAAAGTTAGAAAAACCATACCTTCTTCTCCACTTAAGGGCTTAATCTTTAAAACCAATTACCAAGGACCTAAACCTATCTATAAGCCCTTTTATAGGTTACTCCAAAGTTTATAATTCACTTCTCAACCTAACTTTTATAGAACCACCTTTTGACATCATCTTGGATTCCCTTACCAAAATAAATATGAATCCTCAACTTCACTTGAATCCACCCTTAAACCCATTATTACCTCTTCACCAAATACCTCTTCTAAAACCATAAGTGAACTATCCCAACCACATACACCTAAAATTGATCATCTTATAGTTCTCTCACGAAATTGATCAAGAACCTAAGAATTATTCCTACACCTAGTCATACTCATCCCCCTTTAAAGTTGGACTTAACCCCATCTAGTCCACCAAATAAACATCCAACTAAACTAACTAAAAATGTAGAGTTACCCAAACCTCCACCTCAAACTAGACCCATACCACCTCCTTCCCACCTACCTTCCATCTTAGGACCCCATCCTTTTACCATCCCAATTACCTATTCTTCTTCTAAGAAACTATCCCCCTTTTCTCCACCTACACCCATCAAACCCTCTAGTTCTCCATCATTTTTAAGTAACCTATATACCTCTACTTTACCACCTATAGCTAAACCTTCATCATCCAAGTCTCCCATTTTCAAATAATCTACCCCTAAATCAACCATAAATAAGCAATCCCAACCACCAACCAAAACCATTCCACCACCTATAACTTCCAAGATGAAAGCTATTTCCAAAAAGGCTCCCATACCTAAAACTATAAACCCATCACCTCAAGTACCTTTGAATGAATCTTACTCAACCATCCTACAAAGTTTGTTTCAAACTTCCTCAATTATCTTACCACCTATCAAACCATTCTACCCTTCTAATACCAAACCTTCCTAGTTCAATGATAATTTGATTTATACATACCATAGGGTACTAAGACATGACATAAAGAACTGTAAAGTTATTCAAGCAGTCATTCATAACCTATATGATGAGGATGATCTATTATTATATTAACCATTCTTAACCCAACTACTAATCTTACCATCAACCCAACCTACCCAACCCTTACCTATTCTCTCACTCCTACATAAGGATGAGGAGGAGGAACTGAAGTAACCACCAAACTTGACAAATCTCCCCATCCACACTATTCATGTGGTTAAATGATCCCAATCGCAACAAAAAGATAAGAGAAAAGACAAAACATCCATCTCATGGACATACCCTTTAACCCTTCAATCCAAAAACCAAACCTAAACATCTCCACCCTCACCTTCATAACCACCAAAACCCAAAGTATCCATTTTAGGAGCTTCCCCTTCCAACCCTTTAGCATCCATATAGCGATTAGTGTTGAAAAGACTTCACCAAACACTAGTGAAAATGAACCTCTATGAACTAATCAAAACCTTGCCCTACCATCACTAAGAACTGATACAAGATTTACAATCAATATAGGTTTAACTAGATGATCCTCAACCTCTTCTACCCTTTATTAGATCCCTCCAACTTTCCACCCTTGTTACCTTTTAGGATTATAAAATACTACCTATTCATACTGAAGATCCTAAACCTACCCTCTTCATCATAACATACATCAATCAAACCCACATCAAGATGGTTATGATTAATCAAGGAGATAGCATCAACATTATCTCCTCCCATGCATATGACCAACTACATCTACCCAAAAACATCATGTCAAAAATTAGAGTAGTCCTTCACTCCTTCAATGATACCATGGACACTACCCTAAGTATTGTTTTCTTCCATATTTGCTTGGGGATTTGTACCATTCCCAAACTATTTTACATTATAGAGGGTGATTTTGAATATAATGTGTTACTCAGACACCCTTAGATCCATGCAATGAGTTGCATCCCTTCCCCCTTACACTGATGTGTCAAATTTGAGCATGAGAGACAAGTTATTACCATCAAATCTGATCCTAGCCCCTTTACCTCTTGTAATATGACATATCGACCTAACAACATCCTCTTACCTCCTTCATCTACCTAGAAAATAACTTCTAACAAAACCACCCCATAAACTAAAACTGTCAACATCCCACCCACACTAGTGATGAAGCTTCAACTAGCTCATCTATCCTTTAATCCCAAATTTTGTTTGAGGAACCCTTGTAATCCACATTCCAATGTCTCTCTCTTAGGGAATATCAACTTTTAGCTTTTGATGCTTTCCCCACTCCATAATAATATGAGAACCTCAAATATCACTCTTCCTATGATCCTAACATCAAAACCATTGTCCCTTTTTGGATCCATAACAATCAAACAAATTTTATCTATAGAGGACTTGATCAGCCACTTCTTGATCCTACCACTACCATTCTCATCTAACCATTTACCACTAATTTTTCTTACCTATAAAAACCAACATTTACTAAATCTTACCTTTATTGGTGTACTTAGAAGAGGTTTGGTCTTGGCCTCTACAAATAGGGACCTCATGAGTTACCCATAATCAAAACTCAAAAACCTCAGGAGTTCTTTGGCCTTGGGTTTATACCACCAGAATAACCCACATCACCAAAACATATTTCCACCATTAACAAGGAACTTCCATCCTCACCAACCCCATCTCCCTCCAAATATGAGGACTTTGATATCATCCCATCTGATTTTTTATATCAATACCATTAGTTTAGGCCCCCTAACCTATCAAAAGGGTGGTCAAACTAAAACCCTTCTTCTCATCCATCCTAAAATTATTGAACATGATTTTCCTACCATCAACACCATCCAATGCCAAGAATATTATTCCATTCTCACCTACCTTAGTGTGGGGAATTATTCAATTAAAAAATCTCTCCCTCTTGAGAATCAAACTATGTCGAATGAATCCACTATTGATGTCAACTTGGGTACTCAATTTAACCCCCATATTGTCAAAATTGGCCAATCTTTAAATTCCATAGAGCAACAAGATTACCCTTATTTCCTTTGAGATTGTATCATAGTATTTTTTTTGGTCTTATGAAGATATGCCTAGAATTTACCCTTCCATTTCCCTCAACAAAATTTTTACCCATCTTGAGGTTAAGCTAGTTTATTAAAAGCTCCGTAGGATGCATCCTCGCATAGCCCTTCTTGTCAAAGAAGAGCTTTAATGTATTTTATCTATCAATTTCATTTATCCCATAGACTATCCACAATGTGTTTCCAAAAATTTTCCTATCACCAAGCCCACAAGGGGCCTTCACCTCTACATCAATTTTAAGAACATCAATCTTACTTAACCAAAAGATTACTTTCCTTTATCCAACATCGAACAACTTATTGATCTTACAATTGGCCATGAAATGTTATCTCTCATAGATGGTTTCTCAAGATATAACTAGATTTTGATTTCCCCAAAATATTAGCATAAGACTTCCTTTATTACCCCATGGGGAAACTTCTACTATAGGGTCATGCCCTTTGGACTAAAGAACATTAGAGCAACATATCAGTGGTCTATGACCTGTATCTTTCATAATCTCATCAATAAAATTGTAGAGGACTATATAGATGATCTCTATAGGAAATCCAAACAACTTAAGGATCACCTAGTTGATCCCACCATCATCTTTGATTAACTAATCCATTATCATGTCAAGCTCAACCCCAAGGAATGTATTTTTGGAGTCTTATCAAGAAAGCCTCTTGGTTTCATCATCTATCTCCATGGAATTGAAATATACCCTATCAAATTTAGATAAATCTTGGAGATTCCTCCTTCTAACCTTACAAAACTTCATAGCCTATAAGGGAAACTTCAATCCATCCATCACTTCATCTCCTAACTATTAGTTAGGTGTCAACCCTTTCACCACCTCCTAAAGAAACAAACCTCCTTTAAGTGGACCAAGGAATGACAACAAGCCTTTTATTCAATTAAGGAGTATCTTCTCTCTACACTATCCTTATCCTTCCTAAGGAATACCAACCCTTATACCTTTACATATATACTACTAACCATTCCCTAGGGGTAATACTCACTCAACATGATGAACATAAAAAAAAATCAAGCCATCTATTAAATTAACTGTAACCTTATCAAATATGAAACTTGGTATACCCATCCCAAAAAACTCTACATCACATTAGTATTTCTAGCCTCCAAACTCCACTATCATCTTAATCATAAAACATATGTCATTGCCAACATTGACCCCCTCAATTATATGAACTCTAGGCCATACCAAAACCAATATATGGATAAGTGGCTCATGATCCTAGTTGATTTAAATCTTGAGTTATTTCCACAAAAATCCATTAAATCAAAATTCATCATTGATAAATTGGTTGGATCTCCTCTACTAGACAATCAACCTCTCCCCCTTGCCTTTCCAGACAAGTCTGTCACAACTCTCTCTCAAGAGGAGCCCACCTACCAAATGAACATGTTCTCTAATGGATCTAAATTCTAAAATGGTGTGGGTGCTAAAGTTAATATTATTCCTCTTAATGGTGAACCTCTTCCCCTTTATTTTAAACTTGAATTTGAATGCACAAACAATATAACCAAATACAAAGCCCTAGTCATAGGTCTCCAAACTACCCCAGCCTTAGGAGTCAAAATAATAAATGTCTTTGGTGAATCCCAACTAATCATCAACTAGATCAACAGATCTTATCAATATAAAAATGATGTCCTTTTAAAATACAAATAACTCATGGATTTATTCTTAGCATTATTTGATCATCACCTCATTCAATTAGTTCCTCAATCTTCTAACAAATTTGTAGACATGATGGCCTCCCTTGCTTCCTAGATTCCTTCTCAACCTACCAAATCTAAACTATTTTTCACCATCCATCATTTTAACACACCCTTATATATTATTTATAATCTTCCTACCATTTGTAGTGTGGAAATATCTCCTTCTAAAATTTGGTATGACCAAACATTCAACTACCTTAACCTTGACATTATTCCTCCCAACCTTTCAAAGAATTCCCAAAGAGATTTTGTCTAGGTACCTCTTGTTACACCATAATACAAGGAATCCTTTACAAATGTGGTTTTGATAGTCTCCTTCTTTGTTGCCTTCATGGTCATGAGGATTCCCATGTTATCAAGGAAAAACATGATGGAATCTATGGGGGACACTTTAGTGGCCTAGCTATTGTTAAGTGTATCCTTCACCTTGGCTACTATTAGCCCACCCTCAATCAAGACTATTGTGAATATGTAAATAAGTGTGTCAAATGTCAAAAAGATGTTAATTTACATTATGCACCTCCCTATGGCCTTTAAGTATCTAAAGATTATTGGTCATTCTCATAAAAGGGTATCAACATTATTGGGGAAATCAATCTCCATTACTCACAATCACATCAATATATCATTACCACTACCAAATATTTCACCAAATGGGTGGATGACATTCTTCTTATCAAGCCTAAAAGATTATTGAATTCATCAATCACCTTATCATCTGTTGTTTTAGTGTTCAACATATGATCATCATTGATAATGGCAAATCTTTTTAAAACCATAAGATATAAGGTCTATATGATGCTTTTGGCATCAAGTTAAGATTTTCTTCTCCATATCATCCACAAGCCAAAGGATAGGTCAAATCCTCTAATAAAACCCTTATATAAATGCTCACTAAAATAGTCATTGCTTTAGGTCAGGATTGGCACTTACACATCCCTTTCACTTTATGGGCTTAACACACTAGCATTTGAACTTCTATGGGTGTTATCCCCTTCTCTCTCATCTTTAGAGCTAAGGTTGTCTTTCCTCTCAAAGTCTAAATAACCTCTCTTTACATATCATTGCATGAGATCATTTCTAAGAGCAACTACCATCAAGAATTTCTCACATGTCTTAAATTTTTTGATGAACATCGCCTCACATAACTTAATCATCTTCATGTATATTAGGAATGAATCAAGCACACATATAATAAACACCTAAAAGAGTGAGAGTTCAACATCAGAGACATTATCCTTAAGGAAAACCAACATGTAACTAATATGGAGAAAATTTAAAAGTGGAAATTTTATTTCAATTGGTTAGGACCCTACATCATAACCCATAAGTATAGTCAAGAGATTATCATTTGTCCTCTCTCAAAGGCAAACCAGAGCTTGAGCCTCTTAATGATTTACATTTGCATCCTTTCTATTATTAAAACAAATATCACATTCCCCTTTGTGTCTAACTTAAGCTCATCCCTTGTTTTACAAGATTTTGATTTCTCTTCATTAACCTATCCCTATTTATCTTGGGGATAATTGATTACAACATATAGCCATGTGATTATTCATCATAGTTATAGCCTAATCCTAAACATGGATACCATGTCTCTACCCATGCCATGGTTTTCATGGATACTTTTCATCTCTAATCAAATGGAATCCCATGATTATTTATCTCTCAAACCACTTTCCCTCCTCTATCATTAACCTTTTATGCTAAAGTCCTAACTCCATGAAGGTAAACCTTTAAGCCTAAATAAAGAAGTATATGTCCAACCTAGCATTTAAATATTATTTGGGATACCAAAATATCAGTTGGGTCTATATCTCTAGCATTATAGACTACTCCCTTGAATTATAACTATAAAAATCCAATTTTAGATCATTCCCTTAAAGGATGGCTAAGAAATAATAATTTGAAGATTCCTACATCTATTATCTTCAACAACTTATCAAAATAACAAAAGAAACAAACAACCCTATATCTAAAGTGAAGTAAGTAAGCCACAATCATCTCTTATAAAGTGCCATTTTTAGACTTCCTACATCGATGAGTTTATACATCAAGTAAGTGATCCATAATCATCTCTTATATATGACATTAGTAGAATCCCCACATTGATCAGTTTACCTATTTTTTTAAGGCATTAACTTGTCTATTATGGTTCTTTGGTCACCTATAGAAGGGGAAAGCTAACCCACATTAGTTTTTCACTTAACCCATCTACTTATCATATACCTTCCCTTCGTACCCTCTCTAAAATCAAGGGACTATGAGCTTACTTGACACAAAGTGAACAAGATACCCTCTTTCTCAATCAAAGCATTCTCATGTGAAGCATTCAATAGGTTTAGGTTCACTAAGTCAATCCAACAATGGTTTCTTATTGTTAGGTCCTTGCTAACTAGTAACATCATGACTTTTTTATTACCCTCTATTCATTACTTCAGGTGGACATATGTCTCATGATTTTTACCTCTTTCTCACATTTTTTTTAATCTAAACTTACTTTATGTGCTTCTATTATATTCCCATATCAAATCAAAACATCATTCTCATCAACGCCATCATCAACCATGAACCATATCCTAATAATAAAAAAACATCAAGAATCATACACCATAAACAATAACATCATAACATTATGACATCATATGATCATATTACCATCCTTAAACATCAAAAACATCATCCTTACAATAATTGAAAACATCATCACATGTTCTTATCTATAAGAAATATTTATTAATGAACATGCTTACATCCTCATCCTATCTATAAACTCTATTTTTTCTCTTACACCCTATTAAATTATCATAATCATCTCATAAACAACATCAAAAACCATCTATCACATATTCGTGATCATGAACAAACACATCCTCAACTCTATATGAACCAAACATCACCTAAACTAAAAAGTCAACATAAACATAAACATGTAACATCATATATGTCATCCATAATCTGTAAACATAACCACATCATGATAATAATATACATCTATTTCATCATCATCATAACAATGCATCAATACATAATCCACTAAACATCATCAATATAATAATCATGTCATCAATATAATCAAATGCCAATATGTCATCAATATAATCAACATAATCAACATACAATCATCATATACATCAATAAGAAAATACATGTCAAAATATATCCATGTCTCTCTCAATCATATACATTTCACATCTTCAACACGTAGGTTGGTATCAAAATCAAAAACATATACCTCATATAATATCATGTATCAAGACCTTGGAACACTGAAACTACTACCACCTACACCACTAATGTAACCTCCATCTGCACCTACACCAACACTTATACTACCATCTAGAGGTGGTCCCCATGATATCCCTCCCTACCCCACTATCGAGGCCCACTATATTGGAGTATATATCAATGGAACACTTGCTAAACTAGCCCTATACTCTCCATACCACATCTCCAATAGCCATTGCACTAGCATTATCACTTTATAATATCTTATCTCCTTGATAGTGGCTTGGTGCAATATCCTCAGAATTGTGTCAGGTGGCCCTCTTACTACAAATGCAACTACTCCTACCCTTTGTCTCAATGGGTCTCTCTCCTAAGTCACTAACCCAAGAGAAATCCTTGCCTGATCATACTTACTAGTTACAATCATAACTTTCCCTTATAAGGTGAAAATTTATGCTTGTAAGGTGGTTACTTGTCCCTATAATCTAGTAATATGGTCTTATGCTACTAATGGTGTACCTTAGATTATCCATATGGTCCCCCACCCTATACTGGTACCCTTGTAGGATCCACATCCATAGGCTCCTAACCACCATCACCCCATCCAAAGTTAGCTACTACATATCTATCCTGATACCAGGCCAGATACCCATTTGTAATACTAGAATCATCAATGGCAACTCTAGATGACATCTCCTCATAGTATAATGTAACATCCTATAGATACAACTTTGGGAGTGGGAAATTAACATCCTCCCTCTTATATCTAGGGAAATATGGTGGGATCCCTTGACCAAGTCCAAACTATATTTTCACTCACTCAAATGGGATAAACTATATCTCCCCATCCCATCTCCTATAAATCTAGCACTAGTTTAGGGATAATGTATGGTAGTTATACCCTAACCACCTAAACCAACATAAATATGGCATCTATACTATGTTAACTACCACTAAACCCTCTAAATCATCTTTAAATAACTCAATATCTCAGCCACCACCACGTGCACTTGTCAACATATAGTCATCTCTTTAAATCATGAAACCAACTGGAAATGGTTCCTAGCTAAATCTATCCTAGGGTTTCCCCACTAGCCTTAACACTTGTATTTGTTTGTATACCAAATAATAGATCACAAACCCAATGATGATCCCATATAACCTACATGTTTTGAAGGCCTATATCTTTCTATATATCTACACTAATAGCATTGGGGCCCATCCAAACAAAGTCCTCCCCAAAATCATATCCTTTATTAAACTTAGTAATAGGTATGAAAAGTAACCATTTCTCAAATTTGGAACCATAAAGTAGGATATGACCATCATCATCATCATCATCATCATCATGAGTAGACATCTATCTATGAGAGCCCTTTGGTATAAGGGTTTGTATCTGAATCCACCTAAATGAAATCAAGTATGTACTTGATCTAGCCCATATATCAAATACATATGATAATAAATCTCCTCACTCTCTATATGGTAGATTGTTTCCCCTAAAATTGATAACCATATGATCTACTAAATTTCCTCTAAGAGAATCATCATCTCCCATATTGGTAGCAAATATATGTTTATGGTCAGGTCCCATCTCTCAATGAGGGACATAATCATAATTACATCATGGTAGGTACTGATAATGAATCATCACCCCTAGTCTAACCATATCCATATGTATCCACTCCTCTACAATCATCACATCTCAAACCTTGATAAAAATCATAGGGACATGATCCCTCATCTGAATCCTCTCATGAGACTACAATAAAATAACATTAACATGCCTATTTAGTTGTCTAAGTCAAGCTCACTACCCATCTACACTTATATTTTTTACACTATTTACATCTAACCCACTCCATCTACCCTATTACCTATAGCAATCAACCAAAAATCAACCTCTATTCATAACATACCAATGCATTATTTTAAATCACCTAAATAATTCTACCTATCATCCTATCTAACTCTATCGACATAAACCTCCATCCATTATCTACATATCTTCAGGTGTTTACCCACTTTAAAACCTTTTACAAAATGGTAAACTCTCTTTCAAATCAGTATTCATCACACTTTCACTACTTTCCACACATATTCTAACCCAATTCACATTAACCCAATTACTACTTTTACAACCTATAACAAAACATTCAACACCTTCAACCCATTTTCCCTTTACGACCTATCATAACCATTTCAAAAATTTCAAACACATTTAACTACACTCAACATATTTCACCCTTTTATTATTTTTAACCAATCTTTCACACTAACCATAACAACTATTAACCACTTCACAAATAATTTAAAACCCGCTTAAATAATACTTTACATTTTAAAACCTTTCAAAAAATTTAAATATCCTCCCTCTTTTCTCCCAACTCCCTCAACCACTGACAGTTCCTCAAACTATCAATGATCCCTTATGGACCCTTTTCTTCTTAGGAACAATCATTAATGGTTGATTTGAACTATTGATGATTACTATTTTTGACCCTTGGTGGCATAACTTAAACCACTTACCTCTTGAAATCCTTACAAAAATGTCTGATCCCCACCATTCCTTACCTAACCATCTTCTCAAGCCCAACATAAACCCAACACACCCTTAACCTATAAATTTAACCTACCCCTTTTCCTTAATATAACCTACACCATAATTAGGGCATCACTTTATCCACGATCATTTAAAACTGGACCCAAAATAATTAACTCACCTTATCCCTATCCAATTCAAAATCACAACACCAAATTTAACTATATTATCAATTTTAATACAACTCATACCTTATTTCATGATTTTTGACATGGTCAAAGTCCTCATACCACCACCCAACTGCATCCTCATCCACCCTCCATCTAGACAAATCTTAGAATCCTCAAACATGCTTTTAACCAATATAATACTACCAACTTAATAAGCTCACCACACAAGTGACAAATCTCACACAATACCTAGAACACAAAATTCCAAACAAGTCAAATGGTAAAAATGACTTCATATTTTTAGTTTTAATCATCTATCCTTTTAGGGTTTTACCTAACCATCGATGGTCAGGGTGATGACCAATGGTCAACCCTAGGGAATCCATGATTATCGATGGTCAGTTTCCTTAATTTTTTTCAACCCTTTTAACAACACCCTACCTATGTCTAGACCTTTAGGGAGAGCTACATTTGGTTTGATGTTATTTTTGGATATTATGTCCATATAACTATGTAGTCAACATCCACTTTCTTAGTGCATATGGAGTCAGCTCGACCATCCCCTACCAACCCATACCTAACCCACCAACCATTACCCCACATCTACCTTGATGTTGGTCATTTTTGACCCAAACCATTTACTTGTTTTTTGATAACTTTTCATGGTCATTTTGACCACTTTGACCAACCTTACCATGTTGAAATCATAAACTTTGCATGACCTCATGCATAACTTGACCAATTATGTGGTTTCATGGGAGTGCTTCCTACCCTAGATACTTGTGACCAATATTTACCCTATCTAGATGGCTTGATAAGCCTAACCTAATTAATTATGACTAACACTATGGATTGGTTATCCTTGTCACATGTACTTATAGCATTGAACTTATTTTTACCAATATTAACACCTTTAGTCTTTGAGAGATCTTGACTATCACCCTTAGTCACATTTTATGCATGTGTTTGCATCTCAAATACACAACCTTTTTATGTCACCCACTTTATGACTACCCATTTACCATTTATCAAAACCTAACCTAGTTTATCTTTTGCCTCAATAAATCCCAATTTGAGGGGGAATATATCCTCCCATACTTGGGGCAACTAGACCTTGACTAGTGATTTATATCTATCCTATAGCTTATGAAATCAAAGTTGCATAACAAAAAGGGAAAAAAAGTAGACACTTAAAAACTACACATGATAGCTTTCAATGTTAAATTACCTTTTGACCCTCATCTAACCTCACATCTAGTGGACCACCTAGTCAATTAGACTCATTTACTAACTTGACCCTATCAAACCCCTAGCTTAACACATTTATCTTAACCATTTAATTCACCCCTTTTTAACTTGATTTAACCCATTTTATTCTAGCCCCTTGACCATTGATGGTTGGCCTAACCATCGATGTTCAAGTCTCCAATCTTGATTTAATGTTTAAAGCATTGATATCTTTGTGTGAGATAAGTATTTCCTTCAATGGTAACTTGTTTTTAAAACTAGATTTAAAATGTTATAAATTAACAAATTTATCCCCCTATCAAATTAGTAACTTCCTCCATCCCAATTATAAAATTCATCCTATAAAAGGAGAAGAGGAGGAAGTGAAATGGATCCACAATTCATAATATTGCATCTAAGCCATATTGCATACAAGTATCCAACATCCTTTTAGCAAGTAAACAACATCACTAGAGACTTGAAGCACTATCAGAATCACTTTTAAAAGTTTAAGTACTGTCACTCTACCCAAATTACCTCATCCTTCTACCATCATTTTTTAGGTATCTCTCACTTATTTTCATTGATTTATCTTATTTCTAGCCTTCCTATCCTATTAGACCCATCAATATCTTATTTTCCACCCCTTAGCTCTTTAATAGACCTTTGTTTTCCCAATTACACAATTTGCACCTTTTTCTGATCATTTCTAGAATTACGTAATTAATTGTCAATGGTCACTTCAACCATCGATAGTTACCCAACTACCGATGGTTAGCCTAACCTACCAATGGTTCACCTAACCATTGATGGTCACTATGGCATAAAAATATAACAAACTATTTTCATCCCCATAAACCTAGCCAAACCTAAGTTTCTCTATTTTTGACTAATTACATTACCTTCTCTAATTTCTTGGACTAGACCCCATCCATTTTATCATAAATATTAATTGGCTTTGCTACTTTTGGTCATTTTTTTATCAACTGGCATTTTACTTTCTTTGTATTATATTTCATTTATCTTATGCAAGTAGATCTTTACTTTTTTTTTTATCTTAATTGTTATACAATGGATTAATGGCATCCTAGTAAGTAATATGCTTCTTAGATCTAGCTCATGCTAGGTAGTCTACTCATTTATTTATTAACAACCCCCATTTTCTAGTGTATTTTTTATCTGTAGGTTATTCCTTCCTAGCCAAAGAGGAGTTCCCATCATCATCTAGATTAATGTGCATGCATTACTAGGTATTCTTATAGACACCCTATTACTAGTTTCATTAGTTACTATAAAAATTATTAAATGAGGGAAAATTAATCTGAAACATAAGGTTTTAACCTTTTCTCCCCAAACACTTAATGAAGCTCTTAACCAAGCTAAACATCATAACTTTATTATGAAGTAATTCAAATCTAATCCTAAAATTATTAAAGGATATTTCTAGACATCTAATGTTATCAATAGTAATACTCCATAAACCAAATTAGGAGTTTCCAAAATTGATGGTCTTTCACCTTTTCATACACCTCTTTTGATTTAGCAAATGAAATAATTTTTACTACCCTCAAAACCTTTCATCTATCCCAATACTCCTCCTAAGTGGTATGACCCCAATCTATTTTATTAGTTCCATGCTAATATTGGGCATTCTCATAAATCTTGTAGAAGGCTCACTAATTTTTTTATTTCATATATGCTTGGTGATTCATTCAATCATGAAACTATGATCAATCTTCATCATTAAGAATACATTGTTGCTTCTCAAAAATGACAAGATTTTAAAGCTTCTACCTCAAATAACCAAAAATATTTTTCAAATAATCAACCAAATACCAAGGATGTTTGTGTTATTGATGTTTATTATGACCAATATTTTAAAAATTCTCAATATGTCAATACTACTAAGGCTAATTATCATTGTAAACAGGCTCATAAATATCCCATTACCAAGTCTAAGAAGCCATCTTTGAAGGAACAAATTCATAAAGATACTATCACTACTAATGTTGATTTGGAAGCTCAAGAGGAACCATCTCCTCCTACCAATATTGTAACTATAACTATTCCTCTATAATCTAATTTAACTCCTAAACCTTGTGTTGGTTCTTCTAAGTCTCATTGGAAATTTCTTGAAGAACTCAACTCTATGCCTTGTAATATTCCACTTGTGGAGTTGGTTCGTACTTCTCCCTATCATCATAAAGTCCTTATGAAATAGCTCTAAGAAATTTTTGATCCATCCTCATTATATAAATAACAACCTTCTATTAAATCCTAAACTACAAACATAAATACCATTAAAACTATGTGTCCTTCTTCCAATCCCTCTATTGAATTCCTTAAAGAGGACATGATCAATGATGAAATTATCTTTTGTCATAATGATCCACCACTTTTCATCAAAGTAGCCATTAATATCACTCTTATCTAAAAGTTTCTAGTTGATGAAGGTTCTAGTATTAATGTGACATATTTATGACACATCTAATAACTCAATTATAATAAGGATCATCTCAAGCAAACATTCCTCACCTATCATGGTTCTAATGAGACTAATCAAAAGCCACTTGGTTGTATTTAGCTTTCATTAACCATTGGACCTAAGACTATTCAAACCAAGCTTATGGTATTTGACTTACCCCTATCTTACAAAATATGCCTTGGTCATCCATAGACTCATTAAATGAGGTTCATTACTCCTTTTGATAGTCAATGTATTAAATTTTTACATAATTGAAATTGGTATAAGTATGAAGTTGATCCTAATCCATGGAGCATTCAACTTCCCAATCGTAAATCACAATATCATATTCTTACCATTCTTAAAATTAATAGTGTTCCTTTACTTGAGTTCATCAACATGAATCTTAATTTACAAGTTACTATTATATATTCTAATGATGATTTACAACATACTTGCAATACTACCAAGTTACCTCCCTATATTTTTCAGTGGCTTCCTCCTTCTCTATTACCCAAGGATCATACTATTCCTCTTATTGATGATATTACCAAATTTCCACCTTCATGTAATTATTAAGAGCCTTACATAAATATTCCTTCACTTGAAATGATTTTGGAGTGGCTAAATTAGTTAAAGATCCTCTCATCATGTCTCTTCATACAATCAATAATATCAGGATTTCACCCTCTAAAATTCCCCCTGATTCTCAAGAATGTACAATTTCTCCAACATATGATGATAATTATATAATGGTCCAAGCTCAATCTAGAGACTTGGATGTCAGACATTATAAAAAAAAACTTAACCTAAATTCATGCTTTTAATTAGGATGTTCATACCATTTATATGGATCATACCTTAGATCTTTAGGGTCATGTGTTTCCTACCAATTATCCTCTTATCAATACTTCTTAAGTGGTAGAGAATATTATACCTTATAAACCTCCAAATATTTATACATCTCCCTTACCACCTATCAATCCATTCATTGCCTCTGATCCTTCTTCTATCACTCAACCCACTAATATTCCAACCCCTTCTGATCCATCTACCTCTTCTACTCTTAAAATTAAACTAGATGTCATGGTAACTAATGTTCATCATATAAATTCTGAGTATGATCACCATGGCAATCAAATTTTATATCTTGAAGTATATGCCAATTATTATGGTCTTCCTACCTTTCATAGTGATGAAGTTATCCTTGAGTTAATTTATTCCTGAGAACCTCAACTTCCTTGGTAGCATCATAAACTTGGGAATTTCAAAACTAAAACTCCTTACTTCAACAACTTAGTTGCTAGCATTGATCCTAAAACTAATCCAATTTCAGCCTTACCCAATGCACCATACCAATTTAAAGATGGAAATGGCATGCTTATTGAAGAAATCTATCACATTCAATATGTTACTCCATATTTTCATTGACCAATTACTATCTCTCATAAACTCTCACCTACTAAACATGATAATTTCAACTTATTACTTAACAAATATCATGAGGATTTTCCTTGGTCCTACAAGGACATGCCTAGAATTGACCATAGCATTATGTTTCATAACATCATATTGATGCTAAGCTTTTGAATTAAAAAAACTAAAGTTTCTACTTGAAGTTTCCACTCTATGTCATAATTAAATCATCAGATTACTTGATGCTAAATTTACCAAACTAGTGGATTATTTTGAATGGGTCTCCAACATTGTTCCCATTTGGAAGAAAGTCTCTATGGTCATTCATATTTGTATTTATTTATTTAATCTTAATATTACTTGTCCTAAGGACAACTTCCCTTTACTTTTAATAAATTCCATTATTGATTCCATGGTTAGTAATGAAATGTTATCTCTTATGGATGGCTTTTTAGGATACAATCAAATTCATATCATTCCTAAGGACCAACATAAGACTAATTTCTCATTGCAAAGGGATCCTAATCCTACCTTTCAAATTGATAATCCTTTAAGATCAGAAAAGTCTAATGTAAAAAATGAAAATCCTAGACTTGGTGTAACTTGGAATGTCCCCCCTCATGGGTGGATCAAAGGGAACTTTGATGGAGCTGCTAAAGGGAACCCAGGGAATGCAGGATGTGGAGGAGTCTTGAGAAACCATATGGGAAACATAATCAATGCTATTGCAATTCCCATTGGTAAGTCAAACTACCATATTTTTGAAGTTTGTGCTGCCCTCCAAACCATTAAGCTAGCTGTTGAATCTAGATATTCTAAATTATGGTTGGAAGGGGACTCCTTGAATATCATAAATATCTTAAATAATAAAAATTTTGTCTCATGGTCAATAAAGGCTATGGTGATGGAAATGAAAACTTTAATTAAAAAATTTGAGAAAGTCACTATTACCCATACTTACTGTGAAGCAAACAGAGTTGTTGATTGGATAGCAAATTATGCAGTTCGAGTAGGACACAAGGTGAGTTGGCATGAGACATTAAACAAGAATGTGGATCTTAGAGATCTCATTCATCATGATGCAATTCATGCTAAGGAGGGAGAGATCAGATTGGAATAAAAAACTAATGATTTGGGGGAGTGGATCCATGGAGGAAGATTTACACTCATTAAATAGAAATGTTCTAGAGTACATGAGGAGGATTCAAAACATGCCAAAATATAGGTGAGTTCTATTCCAAATTGGTAATAGTCAGGTTCATTGTTTAGCTGATAGGGTTTGGGCATTAAAGGAGATTCGTATGGCTCGTAAAAGGAAAGGAGAACCAAGGAAGCAGGAAGCCAAATATTGTGAAGAGTGGAAAGCAAAAGAAGATGTCTAGAAGATCCTTTAGAGAGGAAAGGTTGTGAGTTACATGGAACGACTTCATGGCTCAAAACCCCATATTACAATGGCTTTTTTCAAAAATTGGATTGATGATAGGGTTACCTTGCATGGTATTACAATGAATCTCACTGAGGAATTCATAGCAGAGGTGACGGGGCTTCCAATGGAGGGATTAAAATTTTCAAGGTAGACCAACATTTCTAATGAGGCTTTTTGCAAATTCCCTAAAATGGATGCTGAGGAGCAGTAGCTGGAAAAAAGTGGAGATTTTTTTGAATTAGAGCAGATTAAGGGCATCTGGAGGGATGTCTTATGCTGCATCTGTGAGTAATTCATACTTGATGGAAGAATCAAAAGAGTCAACAAATTTCACTTTGTATTTCTCAATCACTTTAGACACAAAGTAAGAATCTCCTTTCCTTTTTATTTGCATTTTTCCTTGCTCCAAAGTCTGTTCGCTCATAGGAAAAAGGAGTCTCGTCCCATCCTGCATGAGGGGTTAATTCTTATAATTGAAGGGTATTGCAAGAATAAGGCCATTGTAAAGAATCCTTATTCAGGAAAATATAAGGACCTACAGAGTAATAAGAAAGAAATAGTAAAAGGGAATGAAAAAGCTAAATTCAAACTCCCAAGCTTCAATAACCAGACTGCTGATGAGGAAATAGAGAGGGAAAGTTTTGAAAACACTGGGGAGGAGAGTTTGGAGGAAGAGGGAGGAACAGAAAGTGGGCATTCAAGTTCCAGTGAGGAAGAAGAAGTGCAAGATAAGAATGAGAAAGAAGGAGTCACTATAGAGGAAAAGTCTGAAAACAACAACCATGAGTCTGAGGAAAACCAGCAAGTGTTTGAGGAAATTGATAAAGATCTAAGTGATCCTACTATGGACCCTGATCCAATTAATGAAAAGGAAAATCTAGTTCAGGTTGCAAACCAAATATTGGAAATGGGAGCTCAAGTAAAGGAAGTAAGTAACCAAAATGTAAGCCCTGCTGAAACAAAGGAACAAAAATGAATGGAAACGGAGGACTATATTGAAGAAGTTGGAAGCAGTCCTAAAAAGAACATAGAAGATTGGAGTGACAAAAGGAAGAATGATGAAAGGTACCCACCTACTAGATTGGCCAATTACAAAGCTGATGCTACTCTTCAATTCGATTTATGGATGTATAAGGAGATAATGGAAATCAATAGGAAATTGGAAATAATGGAGGGTAAATAGGAGGCAGTTTGGAACAAAATCAATAACATGGAAAAGCAAATGAGGGATATTCCCATAAAAATCAAAGATTATGAGAACAACCTAAGGGAACTTATAAAGGAAAGTGGAATAAAGATGGAGGAGGTAACCTCTAACATTTGTGCTGCTGATGTAAACATTGGAAAAAGAGCAAATGAGGAAATCAAAACTTTGGAGGGGCCTAGCAAGAGAACTAGACAAATCTCAAGAAAGAAAACAATGCAAGAGGGATCTACGCAGGTGACTGTTGCCATCTAGGAAACTGTTGTGGAAGGTAAGGAAGTAGTGAAGATGATATTGGAACTAGAAGAATAGTTCCTGGTTCTTTTAGTTGGTTCTGCTAGTTGGATGTGATTTCTGGTCTTGGTACCTAGTTTTTTGAACTCTTTTTACTATGGAGTTTCCAGGTCTCTATGAAACCTGGGGTCTATCTTTGGTTTTTCATTTGTTAGCTTCAAGTCTTTGTATCTTGGTTTTGTTACTTCAGTGAAGTAGGTTTTAGGCTTGCCTGTGGATGTTACTGTTTTATCTTTCTCATTTTGTTCAGGGTTTTGGGGTCCCTTCAAAACCTATTTTTACCTTAATCTAAAACATAAGACTACTTTCACCATGAAATGGGGCACCTATAGCTATGTCAAAATTCCTTTCAGTCTCAAAAATGCTAAAGCCACTTACTAATGAGCAATGGCTCATATCTTTCATGATCTCATTCACAAAATTATTGAAACCTATGTGGATGACCTTATTTATAAATTCAAAAATTGTAAGAATCATCTTTTTGATCTTGTTATCATCTTTGACCATTTCCTTAAATATAAAGTTAGACTTAATCTTTACAAATGTGTCTTTGGAGTCACATCTTGAACATTGTTAGGATTCTTAGTCTCTCTCCATGGTATCAATGTTGACCCTGCCAAAATTAGTGTTATCATCAACCTTCCCATTCCTCATTCTATTCTTGACATTCATAATTATTTAGGAAAACATATGTCAATTAGATGATTCAGCCCTAAAATGGAATATCAAATTCACTCCATCAATTCACTTATCAAGAAAGGTATTACTTTAGAATAGATGGATCCATCTCAAAAAATATTTGATAACATGAAAAAGTCATTGCTTCATCCACCTACACTTCATCCTCCTTCCAATGAGAAACCTTTTATTCTATATAATTCTTCCACATCTATTTGACTTGGATCAATGCTTGCCCAATAAGATGATGAGGGAAGAGATTATGCTATCTACTACATTGTCTGAGGCCTCATTGATTATGAGACAAATTATACCAAAATTGAGCATGATTTCCTTGTCATCTAATTTACATCTAAAAATCTTCACCACTATATGATTATCCAAACTACTTATGTCATTATTCATTTTAACCCCCTTCATCATTTCTTCTCCAAAGCATTTCTTCCTAGTGATAGAATTGGTAAATAGATGGTCCTCCTTATGGAATTTGATCTCCACATCATCACTCAAAAAACTATAAAGCTCTCATACTAACTACTTCTTCTCTTCAAGATAATCTTCTAGATGAAAATATCCTTTACATGGAAGGTCTTAATCAAGATATTTATCTCAAAGATTATTTTTATAGCTTTACCACCAATCTTGATTTCAATAATCTTGATGAATCCTCTAATCCTTTTGATACTACTAAACCAAAATTAATTATCAAGGAGCTTCCTAAAATCAATGTTGACTTGCATGAGGATACTTTGACCCTTCACTTTGATGGTGTTAAATGCCTTCAAGGTTTTGGGGAAGGTTGCATTCTCAAAATTCCTCTTGGCAAGATCATTCCTTTAGATTTTTGGTTCACTTTTAATGTCACCAATAATATGGCTAAATATGAAGCTCTTATCTTCGGCATGAGAGTTGCTCTTGATTTAGACATTTATTACCTTCATGATATAGGTGATTCTCAGCTTATTGTCCACCAATTTAGTGGTACTTATTAATGTAAAAGTGAGAACCTCATCACATATTATCAAAGTAAAAACACTCTCACTAATGATTTCATCTCTTTCACTATTGAGCCTATACCTAGAGATCAAAATTCCATTATTGATTCTATTACGTCTTCAACATCGCTCTTTCATCCACACCAAGTCCTTTCTAATCCTACTTTTCTTATAAAAATAAGAAATATCCATTCTCTATGAAACCACCCAATTTGTTTATCTATCATATCGAGGCTATTACCATTCAAAAAGTCTCATGGTATGAAGACATCATTCAATTCATGGAACATAAAACTTATCCTCCTAACTTAGACTCTCATGAAAAGACACCTATTCATAAACAAGCTTTCAAATATGTAGTTTGACACAAAATCCTTTATTATTTTAATGTTAAAGATACCTTTCTCTATTTTTTAATGCAAGATGGGGTCCCTCCTCTTCTTGAACAAGCACATGGGGCATTTGTAGTGGCCACTATAGATGACATGCTACAACCTACAAATGCCTATGTATGAGTTACTCTTTCCCTAATCTTAAAAATGATATAGTTAAATATGCTAAAAAATTTAATCCTTGTTAGCTTCATGATGATCATATACATTCACCTCTATTCTAACTTCAAATTATCAAATCTCCTTGGATATTTTACACATGGGTATTTGATCTCATTGGTAAACTACTTCACTCCTAAGATGGGCATGTCTTTATCATCACCACTACAAAATATTATACCAAGTGGGTAAAATTCATTCCCTTCACTAATTTCACCAGTCTTACCATTTCCAAATTTATTCTTAATAAAAGTATTTTCTACTTTTGTGTTCCCCATACCATCATTTTAGATAATGGTGGTAATTTTAAAAACAAACATGTTAAACAACTTTGTAATAAATTTAATTTCAATCACAAATTTTCCATGCCTTATCATCTACAATGCATTATGCAAGCTAAGCCCACTAATAAAATTGTAAATAAAATTCTCCAAAATAAAATCCATGAAACATGTATGGATTGGAATCTTCATCTTTACCATGTACTTTGGTACTATCAGACTAGCATACGTACTGCCACTAGGGCAAATCCATTTTTTCTAGTCTATGGTTTTGAGTTAGTTCTCCTTCTCTTTGTATATATCTTCATGTTATTATTATTGATGAATAATTACATGAATATCATCTTCATGCCCTTAATCTACTTGATGAACATCATCTTTCTACCTTACAACATAACCACTAATACAAGGCTCTCATTTTCAAATAACATTACAAGCACGTTAAAGTTTGCACATTTAATGTTTATGATCTTGTCCTTAAATTAGACTATACCCATGATAAATAAGGTAAATATGCCCAAAAATTATGGGGCCCATATTTAGTCAAAGATATTCTTGGTCCAAGCACCTACCATCTTCAAACCAATAAAGGCCATGTTATCAAAGAGCTCAACAACACATAGTTCCTCAAAAATTACTTTGCCTAAAAATTTCCTTATTTTCATGATTTATATCTACATATATCTATAACTTTTTTGTAGGTTACTTAAATGGGTCTTTCCCTCTACAAAAATTTCCCTCCTTTAACAAAACTTTAGTCCTCCTTTTTGGTCTTTTGGTTTCTTGATGTACTATAGTCTTCTTTATCTTCTTGAATTTTCTATTTTTGACACCCCTTGCATTTTTATTTTATGATTTTCTTTGTAGTAACATGGATAAGACCATACATTCCTCACAAAATTACCATCTTTTACCTATTTTTCTCCCTACTATTTTCCAGATTTATTTTTGACACCCTTTGGGTTTTTCTTTTGTGAGTTGCTTTATAAGACCATGGATTAGACCTAACACTCATAAAAAAACTACCATCTTTTTTATTACCTCACTTTATCTTTCATTTTCTTTTTGGTACCCTTATGGGTTTCTATTTTATGAATTTGTAGTGTAAGACTACTGATAGGACTTGGCTCTCATAAAATTACCATATTTTCATCTTTTTACATCCTTATTCTAAAATTTTCACTTTTAATTCTTTTGATAGATAGAATTTGCACAAACAATCTATGTTAGCATGTTTTTCTCCATTTCCATTATTCTTATTATAAGGAATCACACTTTATGTCATTGTATCCCTTCTTTGCTCTTTATCACATTTTTTTGATTTGAAGTAATTTAAATTATTTCATGTGTCACTCCTCTTTATTTCCCATTTATTTCACTCAACATTAGATAAAATAAGGTCAAATTCAAGATAAGATTTTATTTCACTTATATTTATGATACTCTTAGATTCCATGCTCTTTAAAGTTTCATATCTTAGCAACCTTGTCCCAAGTATTCAAATGAAAGTCATCTTTAGTACACATGTTTGGTCTTTCAAATTTGTATGGAGGAAGAATATGAAAATCCATCAATAAAGTTAAAATAAAAATCATTTAAAACTAAATTCAATGATATCTAAAAGGCAACACACAAATCTCAAAAGTCAAAATCACACCAAAAGACATGATTACAAGCACATCTCTTATCTATAATCAAAGATCAAACTTCATAGTTTGCCTCACATAGATCTGAGGTCCATTAAGGTACGATAAGCCAGTATATTGGAATAGGGGAATTCAAAAAACACTTTAGTTCTACCTAATTTCTCATGTAAGTACCCAATCTTCACAATAGATTGATAGATCTGTAATGGTTATTGAGGAATGGGGAACATGTTGTGTGAAGTTAGGTTTATTTTAATTTTCATGCATATAACTTTCATGGGATAATATATATACTACATTTGTTTATATAAGACTTGTGTGGCTAAGAGATGTTCTTTAGAGTCCTTAAGGTCAAAATTCCTCTTGTTTTGACAAACCTAATTTGAGTATCTTAGCTTTGATAAAGAGTTGATCTACCTTAGTTTTTCTTTCATTATCTCCTCCACCAATTTCATTTCCCCCCTTGATAGATAAATTTTTATTCAAAATCTATTTTCCCTTTATTTTGAATTCCTTTTTCTTCACTTGTTAAAAACATGCTAGGACTACTCTATTTCAATTTTATCTATCCTTAGAGAAAAATAACATGTTTGAGAAACTATGGATTACTTATTTATTTTTTCACCATAAAGTAACATTTATACACTTGTCTTAATTTCATTTTACCATTTATAATTTGTTGTACTATCCTATTATTATGGAAACTTAAGTGCATACCCATTTTCCATTATTGAGTGAGGTTGGCATGTTACTTCTCACTTGACAATGTTGGTCTCCATTTTATGCACCATGATCCATTATTGAGTGAGATAAGGATTGTTATTGCTCACTCATCAATGTTATTTTACCATTTTATTTCTTCTTTTTACCATTGATATTTGATTACCATCTTGTTTGACATGTATCCTTGGTTTGACTTGGCGAGTTTTCATTTCTTAATTAAGGATAACTTGTTTGAAATTTTTGGTCTTTAGTAGCCTTGGTTTTTTGGTTACCAAATTTACTCTTGTTTTTGACTTAGTCATTTGGTCTAAAATATAATTTATCACCCACCAAATATCTTGGCTTTTCTTATGTTTGTTTATTTTTTCTCTTTATTTTTGTATTCTTGGGTTTATCAAAATTAGTCTTTACACCCTACATAATAAAAACTAACATAATAGACAACCATCCAATGGTAAAGGTAAGTCAAGGTATGCATTACATTTAATTTTTAGTCATTTACTTTTTAGTCTTTTACTTCCATTTAGTTTTACTTTAAAATACTATAATTTTTTAGCATTAGTGTTGTGTGTTATTATGTTCTTTCTCAAAGCACCATTCCCTATTCACCTTAGTGACACATGATGAGATTAGAGTGGGGAATATGTATACACATAATATTTTCAAACTTTTATCACTTATTGACACTTTATATCTTACATGAATATGTTGAGTCTCATTCTCTTTGAGTGCATGCCCTAAGAGGTGCATCAAGAAAGGGGTGGGCAGACCTTTGGTGATTCACAAGATTGTTGTCCCTCATTACCACATTATTACCAATATAAAAACCTCTTAAAACAATTCCCTAATATATAACTCCTCCCTTGTATACTCCATTATTTTTTCTCTTTCCATCCTTCTTTTCCTCACCTTGATCCCCTTTAGCCAGTTGACTATACTAGGTCGACTAGGTTGATCCTATATAGTTTTCAGCCTCTAATTACTAGATAAGGTTGACCGGGTTGACCTTGTATTATTTTTTGGTATTTTCACTTGAGATTTTTTTTAGCCCTTCAGTCGACCTAATGCGGGACCTAGTGATTTATCTCTTGAAAACATATAGGGTCAACTAGGCCAACCATGTATAACCAACATATTTGAAAGGATTTAAGGTGAGATCCACCTATAAATACAATATCATTTAATTATCATTTCAATAGCCAATAAATATTTATTATTCACTCATGTTTTTTATAATCTTCTCTTCCACCATTCTACTTGTGGAGTCTTAGATTAGGGTTTTTACTTGGAGAATCTAGTCTTGTGGATACATATTAGATGTTTTGGCCTTTCTTAGTTATACCTACAAACCAAAACAACCTCTTGGTAATCCCCTTTGTCCAAGGAAGAGATTGGGTCTCGATGGGTTCACATTCAAGTAAGTATATTCTAACTTTTTTCTTCTATTTTTAGTAGATAGAAGTATTATAAGTATTGGCTTGAATAATATTACTCTTCATATTCCATGTATTAGGGTCTTACTCATACTTAGCTTATTTAAGATTCATTTGTACATTTTTTGATTTATTTACTAACCCCTTTATTGTGCCATAAGATTTGGTGTGTACTAGATTAGATTTACTTTATTATTATTATTGTTATTGTTATTGTTATTGTTATTGTTATTGTTATTGTTATTGTTATTGTTATTGTTATTGTTATTGTTATTGTTATTATTATTATTATTATTATTATTATTATTATTATTATTATTATTATTATTATTATTATTATTATTATTATTATTATTATTATAAAATGAACATTAAACCTAGTACTATTTTAGGGTTGTTGCATGATATGTTAGATTTTAGGCTTTGAAAACCTTCATATCATGGTGTATTATGACAAGTGATCCCCTAATTGGGTCTATTGGATCACCATATTGGGCATGTTCCCTCTTAACAAATGTATTCCCCATCAAAAGTGTAGGTATTCTCTATCTTCTCCAAGCTAAGATTGATTTATAGACATGATGCATTTAAAATTTCATATAGAAGGTGTATGCTTAATTTGTCCATCTAATGTTTGATAAATTATATTATCTTATCAAAATTTACGTTTGATTTTAAGTATGTTCATACATAACAAGAATTTTTTTAACACCCTTGATTCTTAAATAGATACCTCATCTAGTAAAATGGTATCATCTACAATTTTTTGGTGAGAAATGGGATCAACATGCCTTGATAGTTTAAACCCTTTTAGCTCTCCTGAAGCCATTGATTTTGAGATAAATTTACTCAAATATTCTAACATGATGATTCAAAGTAAAGAGTATAGGGTATCCCCTTGTATCACTCCATTTACACTCCTAAAAAAACCTTGAGCAAATCCATTCACAAGCACTAAAAATATACATGAGGATATTCAAGATCTGATAATTTTATTGAATTTCACTTGAAATCCAAATTAGTTTGTGACTCTATCTAAGAAGTTTCAATCAAGTTTGTCATATGTTTTGGCCATATCAAGTTTAAAAATAATTTTAGCACTATTGATCTTATCCATGGATTGGATTGATTCATGGACAAAAATAATTCCATCTTGAATTTAACTTCTAGGGACAAATCCTCCTTGTTGGGCCTCAATAATCATTTCCATTATTGGCTATAGCCTTATATAGAACAACTTCGTGATGATTTTCTAAATAAAGTTACATAATATGATAGGATGAAAATCGACAAAATTCACTGCTCCCTCCTTTTTAGGAATTAAAACAAGGAAAGTATGATTAAATTCCTTTAATAATTAGGTAGTATTAATGAATTCATTGACTAATTTAACCACATGTTCACCTATGATGTCTCATTTTTTTTGAAATTTTTTTTGGTATAGAATCCATATGGTCTAAGAGATTTGTTTGGATTCATTTTTGAAATCACAAATTTGAGATGTTTGTTACAATTAGTTGTTATAACTGATTCATTATCTTTTTGCTTAACCAATTCAATAATGACATGAAGGAATTCTTGTTTCTATCTAATATTTAATCTAAAATCATTTTTAAATAACTTTTATAAAAAAATTACGCTCTCCTGATTGATGTGATCTATATCTGAAATGAGTTGGCCTTCACTATCTAAAATATCTTTAATACAGTTATGGGCTCTATGTTTTAATGTGACCATGTGGAAGAAGTGTGTGTTTTTATCTCCTTCCTTAAACCATATATTGCTAGATTATTTCCTCCAAAACCTCTCTTCCTTTGTATCTCTAGTATGGTACTCACAAAGAAGTTATTTTTCCGTAGTCTAAGTTTTAATATCATATCCATGTCTTTCTATCTCATCTTCAATCTTCAAGATTTATGATTTTAGTTCTTTTTCCTCCATGTCAACATTACCAAACACATATTTATTCCACTATTTAATTTTTATTTTAATATTATTCATTTTTACATCAACTTAAACATTTTCAAACCATTCAAACTTGGAGACCACTATTCTAAAATATTATTATGAATATTTGGGTGAGAGAACCACATGTGATCCATCCTAAATGGGAACCTATTTTTACTTGTATAGATTTTCACAAGACTCAGATCAAGAAGATTATGATCCAATCCAACCCGAGGTGGAGCTTTAATGATATATCCTTATGAGTTAGCCAATCCATTAAAATTAAAATTCTATCCAATTTGCATTGTATGATATTTTTACCCAACCTCCTATTAATCCAAGTAAATATAAAGCCTTTTAATTCCACATCTATCAATCATATGTATGAAATTAAATATGATAAATCTTCCATACTATCAGAAACCAATTGATTTCCACCTTTTCTATCTCTTGGGTGTAGAGGATAATTAAAATCTCTAGCCATGGTCCAAGGGAACTCTTTACAAGTATTCTTGAAAAATCTTATATCTTACCATAACTTTCTATGATCAGTTGATGTGATATGAGCATATATGTTGGACAAAATTCATTGTTACCATTAGTATCATTAGTTAAAAAAACTACCAAATGATTTTGTGAATGGAAAACTTATTCTCTAATAAAATATTTAGTATTACAAAAAGTGATGAGACCATCAGATGCTCTTGAGGAGATGGCACACACAGATCTAACTTATTTCTAATAGGCATTTTTATGATTAAAAAAATGGTTATTAAATTTTAGATTCTTGAATAACCAAAATTATGGGCTTGTGAGTCCTTATAAAGTCTCTAAAAACTTTTTTCTTTGAGGAATAATGCATTCCTAGTATATTTCATGAAATGATTGACATGATTATTTGTATGGTGAAGGATTACCTCCATTAAATGAAAGGGTTGATTGGAGTCCATCTGTGATTTACACCTCAATAATCATTTTGAAGATTTATTTCCTCATAGTTTTCCCAACTTTAAGAGGTGTCTTATATGGTAGTACTTTATTTCCCCTCCTAGTGGTAATAAAAGAAGATAACTTTGATTTGATGTCGAACTTGGGTGTCACTATAATCTCTTGTGATTCTTTAACTTCTTCTTGGGATAATTTAGGAGATGCATTAATCACATGATTTAATAAATATATTTTACTCATAACCTCTAAAATGTTTTTATTTAAACCTTAAGCTTGATCCTAAGCATCTTCTAGTTTAGATATCACTTTGAAATGATTATGGGATTTTGGAATATCCTTATTTTTGATACATTTCTCCTTTTTATCAATATAAAAAAATATTGAATCATCCTCTTTACTCATACACATTTGACTACCTTGGTTGTGCACCTAATTTTTCTCTTTTGTTTCCAATTCCTTAAAAGTTTGATCCATTCCATCATCAACATTATTGTTACCTTCCATTGTTGTCTTATATATGATATCAATTTATTATAATAAAGATTCTAAGTCTTTCACGTGTTTTTATCTAGCTCTAATGATTCATCAGGTTCTTTGAGTGAGACACATCCTTTCCTTTACCATGTGGGATTAGCTTGAACCAGTTAGATGGACACATTTTTAAAGAATGTACAAGATTATGGAAATTTTCGTAGATAAGTGATTATTTTTCAAATTCAATTATCTAATTTTTAACTCCAAAATGTGTATGCAAAAAAATTAAAGATGGCAATTCTTCATTCATAAAGGTATTAACACAAAATTGAGCATGAACCAGTCTAGATATGACCTTAGTAGCTGGGTCATAAGATATCAAATAACCAATAATTACCAATGATAATAAAGATTTCTTATTCCTAAAATTAAACTATAAGGCCAAGGATACACACCCAGATGGGCATGAGATTGGTGTTCTCTATTTCTAGATCAAACCCTAGGTGCCATTTTTTAGAAAGAGACATGATTTTACAAAATACTAGGAACCTCCTAAAATATGGGCAAAATCTTATGGATTATTGAGTTTGATCATGAAAAAACCATTTAACATAGATAGGATGTCCATATGACCTTTTGGATTCAATTTTTTCCTAGCTCACACTCTAAAATGTTAATATTAGGTCTAGCTTCCATAAATTTACCCACCAAATCCTATTCCATTTTAGAGGAGTCTCTATTTATGAGATAAGGTGTGACTTGGATATGTTATTTTTTACCATATTTTATGTTCTTAATTTATTCTAGAGGATACAATTATTTATTTTCCATCAACCCTTTGAGTTTTTAGCTCAAAGATAACTTACCTATCACCTCTTTGGAGATCTCCTTGTAAGACCTATCAAGGCCTCCTTTCAATATTCCAAAAGTCTAACCCATGTTCCCTTATATAGGCATTTCAAGATTACAAAAGTCTAAGCCATGTTCCCTTATATGGAAACACAACTTATACACCATGTGATGGTCCTTTCCTGATCACCATCACCTTTATCCTGTTCAGATGCAAAATTTGAATTTTCATTTTCCTACTCTACTCCACTCATACATTACTCCCTCACCATTCCACTCTCACAATCTCATCATAGATTGTATAAGTCATATGGTATTAATTTTTTTATGTGTTTACTAAGATGTTATGTGATTTTATATTGATGTAAATTTATATTATATTATGTGATATATATATATATATATATATATATATATATATATAATGTTGGTATCCTAATGATGATATGATGGTCCTAATGTTATTCCAAATCTAAAAATAATTTTAATGGATAATGTTATGGGATTTTTTATATATGCTATAGATGGTTTGGATTACATGATATGTTATTATGGATAGTAATTATGCTTTCTTGATTAAGAAAAAATAATAAAGGATATTCTTAACTCATTATTGGATTTGATCGTAACTAGAGATAGGATCTTTGAACAAAAAACAAGTGCATCCTTTATCCAATGCTAATATGTGTTTTAATATTCTTTTGTCAACCAAGATTAAGATCCTTTAAGTTTGAGAAGGAAATTGATTTTAATTTACCTTCACAATATTGTTAAGTTATGAATATATTACATGCCTTGTGTTTGAGAGCTAAGTCTTTTTTGTTAATGTCTTTAAGGTCATTTTGTGTTAATCCATATCATTATTGCATAGACTGATCAATTCAAGAAGTCTAAAAGTATTAACAAAGCTGATAAATGTGAAAATCATTATTAATATACTATTTTATTTTATCTTATATATTTTAAGGGCATGCTTGTTAATCTTTTGATAAGAAAATAGATCAATGCATAAAGTTTTCTTACTCACCTTTTTAGATAGCCATCATTTAAGGGAGTGGTCTATACTTTTGGATATGTTTTTGAATATTTTATGAGTAGCTATCTTTTAAGGTAGTAGTTAATGATTTTGTATTTTCATTTTTGAAATGATCTTTTAAAGTGTTTATCCTAGATTAAGGTTTGACATGGATTAGATTTTGTTGTCCAAGGCCATAGTTTTTAAAGACAAAGGTAGTGCATAAGATGTTTTTTAATCTCAAATAATATTTCCTGATAGATATGAGGGATTAGGAAATAATGATTTAGGGCTCCTTATATATATATATAGGTATAGATTATCCATGTAGAACATGATATGAATAGATCTGAGGTGTTCATATTTAAGGTTAGGGAATATGTTCTAATAGATTACCACATAATTATATATCATTATTAGAAAAATATTGAGGATGAGGGGAATGGTTTTAGGGATGGTTCTATTTTAAATTATGATCAAATGGAAAACCTATGATGAATGAGGGTATTAGATATTAATAAAAATAGAAATGGCATATATTCAAAGTGTTAAGATGCCCTCATTTTGGTTTTCCTATAAGAGAGGCTAATCGATATGCCCCAGAACTATATTTATAAGTAATAACATATGGTCCAAGCCAATTTGGAGAAAACTTACTTTGTTTACTCCTTTTCATATTTGAGTGAAAGTTATGGGGTAAGACTTATTTTCTCCATTAATTTGATATGTGATGGATTTTAGGTCAACAATATTGATTAAAAATATTAGGAAGAATAGAAATGACTTGTTAGATCTCTGAATGGGTATTGGGTGGTGATGATCAGATGTTTTATTTAGGATTAGGAATATGAGAGTCTTTAATGGGATTTTTGAAACTAAGACCATGTTTTTCATGGGGATTCATAAGAACACCTAGTGTGACATCATGTAATACTTGAAAATATCATCTTATGACAAAGCCTTTCCAAGCACACTATTATAGATAAGTCTAAGCAATGTGTGTCTTATCTAGGAAAGAATTTTTTTAGGAAAATGATTTTCCATGAGGTTAGGAATCACGATATGAGGAGGATTGATTAATCCCCATGTAGATTAAATATGTATGGATATGAAGAGAATTGAAGGGATAACCTCTCCATGTTTGGGATGATAGGCTTGTTGTTTGTCAAGGCACCCATAATATTAGGGAATAGGAAGGGTGTTAAGCATTAATAACTAATATTTACCCCAATGAGAGTTATTATAGTGTGGATTCTAGGGAATCACTATTAGGAATTTGAGATGAAGGGATTACTAAACTTGATAATTCTTCACTTCTTGATGATTATGGGGTTGTGTTTTTCAATGGGATTAATACATCATTAGGTTGATAATCCAAATTACAAGTCTTGAATCCATGGGGGTCTAATAGGATAGTATGTATTTTTCCTTCATGCTCATATTTGAGGCATCAATGTAAGGTGTAGGAGATATAACACATAGCATGGATCAAGAGGTGTCCTAGTAATATTTTTTATAGTAATTCCCTATATACTACATAAAATATCTTGATAAGGGTAAATAAACCTATTAGGATGGAAAGGATGATAGTTCTTAAAGTAGGGACCACCATGTCAATGAAAACTCATAAGATGGATGGGGAATAGGCCATAATAGTCTCTGGTAGTTGGATTTATTTAAAATCATGTGATGATATGATATTTATGCCCACTTCATTATCTATCATGACCCTCTTGATCCTATTTTTATTAACATGGATTGTGATGAATAGGGGTGGATTTTGGTCTTTATGTTATAGTAAAGGTATTTTAGAATTGTTAAATGTGATGAATGAGGATGTTTATAAGGCTCTAATAAAGTGTAAAAAATGTTGGGATTCATTTGGATGTAATTGAATGGCTTATAGATCTTATATCATAGCTTGGAGATGTTGTGGGGAGTTTTGGATGAGCTCATATAAGGAAATTTTTATAGTCATTTGATAGAGTTATTTTAGGACTACTATTTGTATTAATTTTAAGGAATTAATTTGGGTTGTCCCTAGGATGGAAACCTTTAGTTTCAAATAAGATGATTTAGGAATTTTTTTATTAGAAGTGGGGATCCTTAAGATGGAGATTTTGACCTTGTTTATATTTCTATATTTGGGTCTATGTGCTTGAGATCGTGTGGTTATGTGTATTGTATTGATTTGAAAGAATGAGTAGTCTATTAAAGTTATTGAGTTATTCTTGTTTAGAGGACTTCTGGAGGTATTTTTAAAAGGTTCATCATGGCTAGAGTCAAGGATATTATTCATGCCTATTAGTGTTTGGTTTTTAATCTCATATGAAGTATCAAAGGATTAAATCATATAAGGTTCCAAAATGGTTTTAGGTCATATATTTTGATCACAGAAAGGGTCAATACAAGTCTATTCAATTAATAAGTCATCATATTTTAGGATATCTTAGATTATATCTTAGAGATAATTATAGCTCTCAATGTCATCTCCTAGCATTTTATGGTAAGGGCATACCTTGTCTTCCTTGTACCATTCTAGTTTTTGGATTTGAGGATCGAAAGGTTTGATTAATGGCAACAAGATGAGGGAGGCTTGAAGAAGTTGATTGAGGATAGTGGAATAGGATCCCCTTAATGGGTCATGGTATGATTTCATAGTATTTTAGGATGTTATATTTTGGACCATGTTTATTTTTACACCTTCATATTTTATGTTTAGAATTTGAGTGAACCTAGTAGAAAGTGTCTCACCTTTGAATATAGTAATTTATATGGGTTTTGAAGATGAGAGGAAGTTAAGGGTTTAACATGAGATGTCAGTGTTGGAAGAATGGGTGGGATATTATAAACTAGATTGAGTCCTTTGGAGGATGGATCTATAATCATGATCATTAGTCTAGATAAAGGATGGGGACCCAAGATATAAGGCTTGGTTTGGATTATGGGTATTATCATATTTCCTTTTTAGGTATTGGTAGATGTAGTGGGAATAATCACTATTAGGTTTTTTTCTTTGGATGGTTGAGGGCTCTCAATCCCCACATGTTGGTCTTATAGGGATTTGATTTTTGGGATGTCAAGGCACTTATTCTAGTTGGTTGGGATAATATTTTTATTATCTATATTTTTTAAGCATACTTGAGCATGCTTAGATGATACTTCCTATGGGAGATCCCATGTAATGAGGTCAAGAAGGTTAGATTCGATGATGGAGGTAGGTATAACTAGATTGGGTTGATATTTATCTATGACATTCCCCATAAGGAGGTCTAAAAGTTTTAGGATTTTAGTAGATAATTTAGGTTCTCTATTGATTTCTTTAGGTAGAAGTTGATCCTAAATAATGTTAATCATGTGGGTTCCTTGATTTTAGGGATCTTCAATATTTACTTGTATATAATTTGATGTAGATGAGTGATTTGTAAATGGTTATATAATTGTATTAATGTATTTATTTAGTGGAGAACATCTAATTTAATCTCTCCTTGATCAATAATATTTTTTACCAAACTCTTAAAATATCCATATGTATCAATCTCATGACTAGGTATGAAATGATAATCAAAAAAATCATTTTATCTACACAAGTTAATTTTAGGATGAAAATAAAAAACATGCATAATTAAATGGAGATCGATGAATAATTATTTCAAAAGTTTTTCAAGGATGAAAGTGTAAGATTCTCCTAAAGGCATGTTTTTCTTGGTGGAAATCATGTTGGTGTTTCCTGAGGTTATTTATGAGAAATGAAATGATTTGATTGGTTCTTTATTAGTGGAGGGGATAGTTTTAGGACAACAACATTTATTGTCAATTTTGGTTTAAGGTTGTTAGGCCCCTTAAAATAATTTGGTTTAAAATTCTTGTTACATAGTTTTACCTTTCCTTCTTCTAGGGCCCATATTTATATTTTTTAGGACATGGTGAAAGCCTCATTAAAGTTTTTGATTGATTAGAATTTAAGTGTAGATGAAATGTGTTTTACACATGACTTAATGAATAGTTCAATTAGATTAGGTTGAGGGATGGAAATGGATAGTTCATTTATGAGACCTATCCATCTTGCAAGAAAGTTTACAATTGACTCATCTTCAAATTATGTAATAGAAATAGATTAGAGATAATTAATTTAATTAAAATATTATTTGATAAATGTTTTAGGAAGATTTGATCCAATTGGCTGAAGAAAACTAATGAATACTGAAGAATGTCACTATACCAATTTATAGCTAGTCTAACTAATTACATGGGAATGTTCTCAAGAGAAGGGCATCATCATGGGCTATGAGATAGCAAACATGTCTGAATTCCTTGATATGTTTTTGAGGGTATTCTTTGTTCTATAATTTCATGAATTTATGAAATTCTAATTATACTATATATGGTCTAATTGTAATGGTTGTGTTAATGGTTTCATTATAGATTGGGAGGTATAAGTCTCAAGATTTTCCATTCTATCCATGAGAACATGGATAAGGTCAAGTTGAATGTTTTACTGATGTATACCACATAGAGTGTTTCATGGAATATAATCTTACTATAAATATTTATGAGGGGGATGTGATGTAAGAAATGGATATGATTAAGAATATCCAATTAATGTACCAATTATTGGTTGTGATAAGGTTTAATATATAAAAAAAGAGTTAGTGTCTATTAGTAAGATGGATTGAGTAAATCAATCATAAATGGTTATGATAGGGTGAGATGTTGATAGGAAAATGGTGGTATGAATTATTATTTAAGAGGTATACTTGTATGAGGTTGACATATAATCACTTGTTGAATGGGATGTGATGATTGAGTTAGATGTTGAGGATTTATGTTTACACTCATTTTGATAGGAGTAAGAGATGTAGGGATCAAAACCACAAAGATTTGAAGATAATAGGAGGGTGGTTGATTGGTTATGGTTTATGATATGGTAGAATTATAGGTTTGGAAAAAAACTTGTAGAAGGATTGATAGATGTTGGTGGTGGTTGATTAACCATAGATTGTGATATGCCAATATCTGTGGTTGGGATGTAACTTATAGGAATATCAATGGATGATGGTGGTGGTTTATAGAGAGGTTAAGACCATGGCCATTGAAAATGAGTGTTTATTTTCTCTTTCTAGTGGCATGCCATACATGAATTAGGATTATTGATCATAGGGAGAAATAAGGATGCATGTGACTCATGAAGTAAGATAATGACTAAGAGATATTTGATTGACATCAAAGATATTAGAAAATTCAAGATCCCATTATGTGTAATATTGGGTGATACTCTCCCCAATGGACCCAAGATAACTAGGGGTGGGGTGTGTTTAATTAATGAAGATGATGAGGGTAGATATGTTTGATTTTGAGAATGTTTTTGAATCAAACCATGTATTATAATGAATAAGAAATTACTAAGCCAGAATCTTATTTAATTTTTTTATTCATTTAATTAAAATAAAAAACACACTATAAAAAAATGATCCTAATGCAATTAAATTAAGATTTAAAATGTCAAAAAGTATTTGTCTTTGCAAGGAACCTACCCAAGAAAAGGTATACCTTAATTTGATGTATATTTTATTCAAAGGGGTTACCTTATTTTAAACCTATCTCTAGGGATAACTAACTCAATAAAATACTAAATGTAAGATGGTTGAGAAGTTCACTAATTTGGTTTTAGGTTTATTATGGATGGTTTTAGGGTACATGAGGCCTAAATCTATGTTGGTGATGGCATGGGGCTTGGTATTAGGGATTTACCCCACTTCACAATCTCTCGGTGATAAGGGTATCAAGTGTATTTATAATATACTAATAACCAAGTATTTATACTTGGCCAAAACACTAGATTAGATTCCCCCTTGGTGATGAAATATAAGTAGGTAGACCTAGGTAGGATGGTTTATGATGAGTAAACTTTATGACTCATTATATCCACAATCACCTCTATTACACCTATCAACATGTAAACACAAAAAATGTTCACACTATGATTATAAATGTATAAAAAAACCCTAGACTACCTAGGACCCTCTTGGGACTAATTTACACTAATCTAGCCTCACCCACAGTTAGTTTCACAAACTAGGTCCACCTAAGCTTCAACATCCTTTTTCTTTGGGACATGATCATTGATGATTAGTGTAACCATTGATGATCACCCTTGGGAAACCCTAACCATTGACAGTCAAGGTGTACCTCCTTAACCAAGATAATGTAACCCTCTATTGAGATTTTCTAAATATAGCTCATCTCAATCTTGTTATGAGCCTTTACATGGACAAACTATATTTACATGGCTTAATTTCACCTTAACTTATACCTCTTACTTGTGCCTATAAGAAGAGAGGACCCTATGAGGTCAAATCCATTTGCAATAATTATCAAGAGCTCAGGGATTTAGGAGTGTTCTTTTTTAGGTCAATCAATGTTATCAACATCATCAGTGTCATAAATAATTTAGACATTACATTGAGCCCTGACTTACCATCACCTCTCGACCAAGTTAAAGAGTATCATTACTCTACTAGATTCAAGCTAGATTCCACCAATAGGTTAACTACTTCAACCACTCACCCAATCAAATTATAGTAAGACAAGTACTTTTTTATTAATATTCATTTACTTTATTTCCATTTTGAAATCGACTTAGCCCTTGCCCATTTCCTAGAATCCATCTTTTGCATCCTATTATTTAGAAATTAACAAACCAAATCTTCCCATAGTAATTCTTGATGGTTTACTCAATAATTTATGGTCTACCAAAATATTGTTGGTTAGCTTGACTATCGATAGTCACCTTAACCACTTATGGCTACCCTAACCACTGATGTTCACTATGGCAGTGAAAACTAGCAAGTTATTTTCACCCATCTAGCCTCAACCAAACCTAGTTTTTTGTGTTCCTATATGTACATAGACCTCCTTTATATTTTTTAAATCATATCCCAACCCCTTAGTACTAGAATTAATTAGTTTATCACTAATTTGATCATTTCTAGTCTATTTTCTAAACAAGAATTCTTGTGTTCAATTTTAGTACCTTTTAATTATTGATGCAAGTACTTTCTTTCCAGTTTTGTGAACTTAATTGTTTAAAATGTGTGTATTTATATCCTCTAAATAATCTCTCACTTTTGAGATCTAGCTATTGCTAGGAAATCCACCCAACTATCTATCTAACAAACAAGTTTGCTTTAGTGTTTTCTTATCTATAGGGCTTCATCCCAAGCCAAAGAGGAGCTCTGAATAATATTTTGACTCAATGAGTACACAAAAAAATAGGTTTTTCAACCATACCCATATCAATTTTCTTTTCTCTTTTCCTTAGAACTTAAAGCAAAAATTTACATCAAACATTTTGGCATGCTTAATTGGACCACAAAGTCTATACTCACATTTTTCTTTACATTTGTATGCTCTTCTTTCTATTTGTGCTCATAATTGAAACTAAAATTTATTTTGGGCTTAAAATAAACTACATCCATTTCTTTATTTTAACATTAATTCACTTTGAATTAAAGTACAATAATATTATCATAGTACCACTTTTTATTGCACACACTAGCTAAACCACTTTCATAATTCAAACATAAAAATAATTTGAGACAAGGTCCAACTTGAATTTCATCACCTAGTGGTCACCTTACCTTTTCTCAGTGATCCTACTTGGAAGTCATCTAAGGGTAGAACCAAATCAGCTCTCTAGTTGAGTATAAACACTAGATATCAATATATATTGGCTAAACACTTGACACCCTTATCACTATAGTGTATGAAGTGAGGGGGTAGGCCCCAATATGAAGTCATGTATTCATTCCAATACAGACTCTTTTGAACACCTAAATAACTTGAAACCAGCCATAGACTACTTGTATACTACCTAATCGATAAGCCAAATTCTATCACACATTATCATAAACTAATGCATAATCCAAAAGTGACATTAAAACTAACCTATAGGCTTAACATACTTTATAGTGTGTGTCTTGATTGCCTTAATAATTTTCTTGTCTTCTTATTTGATTGGTGAGCTTATTCTTTTTTTCTCTCTCCCTTTCTTGCATATTTCTCACTCACCAATAGTGAAAATACTTAGTAGAGCAAAAATTGCCACTCAAATAAACCTGTTCTACCTCCTTAGTTATGTAGTACATCTTAGAAGTTAAAGACTCACCTCATATGTTGGGAAGCCCTACTTTTTCTTGGGTATTTTCTTAGGGATACATGGACTTTACCACTTTTTGGGACAACAATCCAATTTCCCTCCATCATTACCTCAACACCTCTCCTTGCCATGCCCTTATTTTAACTCCATCTAAGAATCCTCCTTATGGCATGCAATCCCACCTTATGAGGGATGTTCTTATTGATGTAGTCATCACCCAGCTTTTGACTACCCAAGCATCTTCATCTACTACCCCCTTTGATGTCACAACTAAAAACTAACCTATATAACAAACCACTACCCTTACACCTTCCACCCCTACCAATGACTCCTCCACCTTAATACTGACCCAACAATTAACCCATTATACCCCATTCAATGTTAGAGCACCTACCACTATCATTACCAACCTCCCCCTTATTAATCCTAACCCATTAGTCAATACCTCCTACAAAAATTGGTGGTATCTATACCCTTTAATTCACCCCCCATTAGTGTGAAGGTGCTACCTCACCTATTGTCACCAACCCAACTACCATATATACCCAACCAATAAGAATCCCTCAATAAGAGCCCATCATTCCTAAACTAGGATACACCATAACCCACAAGGGTATGTACCCACTACTCAACCACCATCATCCACCTACCCTTACATACCACCTAACTAACCTCTACAATCCACATTTTTATATGTGATAACCCCTTAACCACCAACCAATTAATATTATATCACTTAACCACCATTGTTGTATGCACCTTATAATCCTTTAGGTGCACCACCTCAAACTAACCTAATGAAGGTGCTCATGGACAAGATGATGAAACTTGAATCATCTATTTTAGGGGCTCACAACATCCTATCCTATGATAAAATTTTAAATGAACCTAATGATCCTTATATCCCTATAATACCTTACACTCCTCAATGGGAGACTTTGAAATTTACTAAATTTCAAAGCAAAGAAGACCCCCAAAAACACCTTAGGGAATTTAGGAATGCATGTTACATGATTTCCTCTGATAATAACCTTCTCCATTGAACCATCCCCATGTCTTTATTTATCCTAACACTTAATTGGTATAGTATAATCACAATGGATTCAATCTTTTCCTTCACCCAACTATTGTAAGTTTTCTTGGATCACTTTTCCATTAACATTTCCAAGAAAGTCTCTATGACCGACCTTTATTCTATCAGGCAATTCAATTATGATTCCATTGCCAATTTCATCACCCATTAGAGAAGATTGATTAAATATCTTTCATTTTCCTTGCCTCAACTTGAACTTATAGATATTTTTACTCAAGGTTGCACCAAGCATATATCTTCTACACAACATGTCTAAATCTTTAGAACTTTTGATTAAGATTTTACCATGGCACATAAACTAAGAAACTAAGCCATACATGAGATTAAATTGAATTTATGAAATAATAACCTACCTTCAAGACCAATGAAACCTCTTCCTATAGATAATGAAACCAAGACAATACCAAAACCAAGAGCAAGGGAGCTATGAATGTATTTTTCCTTAAAACCACCCCTCCCTATGTAAATCAGGAAAATTATCCCATTACCTCCAACTAAAACACAAAGAAACCAAACCAAGGAAACAAAAAATGATTCACTCCACTTGGAGAATATTATGCCTCAATTCTATAAAATCCATTAAAAGATAACCTCATATAGCTTCCCCCTATCAAACCTCCTCAATAGTTTGATTCCTCTTGTCCAACACTTGCTTAGAACAACAAGAATGACCTTTTTGATTTTCATCAGGCAAATGGAAATGATGTTAGATGATGTAATACATTCAATAATTTTATTTGGATCCTTATTGACAAGGGGGAACTCTTGTTTGATAACCCTAAAGCCCCTCAAAATCAAGCTCTTGACATCTTTAGGAAACCTTTTCCCAACCATGCCCTACTAAAAGTGAGGACATAGAGGACAAATTATCCCATGATTCCCACATGGTTAATATGGTCCCTAATACACTCATCCATTTAGACTCAAGCATCCAATCTACCTACTCCTCCCCCATCTCATCTATTGAGGTGGTAGAGTCACCTTCCCATCCTTTAGAGAGCCAAACTGAGAAGGTTCCTTTCTCCCTGGCTTCACTCATAGAGGCTTTGTAATCATCAAATACCACATCAAATATCATATCTAATCAAATAACCATTACCAATTCACCATCTCCCCTAAATACTGAACAAACCACTACTCCTATGGACATTATGCCTAAAAGAGAAACTTCATCACTAACACCTCTCATGCAAAAATTGCCTATTTCAACCCTACTTCCCTCTCTTAAGGAAATGGACCAAAATACCACCCATCCTCCCCATATTATGAGTTTATCCTTTATATCCACTACCCAAGGATCAATATCGGTACACAAACCTTTCTCTACATTACTTTATAAATTGGAATCTTCCTTAAAACTCGATATGGATCAAACCACTTTTTGGAAATAGTTAAGGCTCCCTTACATCAATAAACACCAACCTTTCAGCACACCTTTAATTAACCAATATATAATTTTTCCATCCCCTCTTAAACTAATCATAACTTCTACCAACCTCTCACCCTCTAAATAAACCAAGGCAATCATATTTAAAGTAATCAAATAGCCAACCAAACCCTTCACAAATCTTCATGCCTTCCGTACATGAAGTTTAGTCTACCTATCTTTGAAAGTGGAATTAACCACATCTAAACCTATATCTAAGCCTCAACCTAGACTAACCAAAGAGATGAAACTATTGAAATCCCATATGGCTAGGACCCTACCTCCCTCCACCTTACCTTCTATCTTGGGACCTCATCCCTCAACTTTGCTTGAGAAACAGACTCCTTTTAACATATGTCACCCACCACTATTGGTTACACTAGATCACTTACTATCTAATAGGCTAGTTTTTCTCAAATTACTAATGACCAAACTATCAACCTTGAACACTCAAACCACAATCATACCCCAAACTAAAACCATTAACTAGAAACACTACATTACTTAAACCCCCTCTCACTAAACCCATTATCACCAAAACACCCAGCTTACCAATTAAAACCACATCCTCTAGACCTTTTCCACCACTAGCTAAATCCTATAAAACCATTTTTAATAGTTTATGAGAAGCATCTTACCTCACCTTACCTCTTATCATACCTTTCCATCCTCTTGGTTCCAAACTAGCTTGGTATAACGATCATTAAATATATTCCTATCATAGGACACCTGGGCATGACAGGGATAACTAAAAATCTCTCCATGTTATTAACCATTAGCTCTATGAATAAAATGACCTCTTATCATATGATCTCCCCTCAACCCCTCTACCAACACACCCAATAACCATTTTTCAAATCATGCCTAAACCCCCATTTTCACCTCATGGGAAACCTACCCAATCTCTTATCACATATTTCCCCTCTATCCACACCATTAATGTGGTCATGCACTAATAACAAAAGGATAAATGGAAGGCCAAGGTGTCTATTCCATGGACATACCCACCTTCTCACACTAAACCAAACTAGATCCCAATCTTTTCATCATTAGCTAAGCCCAAAGTGACCATCTTAGGCACATCTAAGGATAACCCCTCTGAATCCATTAGGAGGGTCATTCTTAAGTAACTCCATTATAATCCATCTAATATGAGCCTCTATGAGCTCATTTCTACCTCACCTCACCATCACCAAGCCATGATAGAGGCTATGCAAGCCATTGAGATTAGATTAGGAGACTCCCAAACTATAGAGGCCTTTCTAGGTGTTATCAAATGCTCCACCCTTGTTAATTTCAAGGACTTGGAGATAAATTTTATCCTCCTTGAGGACCCAAATCCTCCTCTCTTTATTACTACCCATATCAATCAAACCCAAATCAAATGGGTTATGATCAATGGGGGAGCCAACATCAACATCATCTCTTCCCATGCCTATGAATAACTCAAATTACCAAACAATGTCATGTCTAAAACTTCTATTATCCTTATATCCTTTAACAATGCCATGACCACTACCTTGGGAACCATTATCCTCCACATTCATCTAGGGCCTCACATGATCCCTAAACTTTTTTATGTGGTTGAAGGTAAATTTTAGTATAACATTTTATTAGGAAGAGCTTGGATCCACACTATGGATTGTTTACTTTATACCCTCTATCATTGTGTCAAGTTCAAACATGAAGGTCAATTTATCACCATAAAAGTTGACCTAATCCCTTTTACAGCATGAAATATGACCTATTGACATAATGACATCCTCTTACCCCTAAAAAAATCACCCTAAGCATCCACTACCAAGCCCTCAACCATGGAAAACAAAACCATTACTTCCCCTTCCATAGAGGCATCTACTAGTTTGTCTATTCCTATAGACTAGATACCCACCACTAATCCCTTAGAACCTACCTTCCAACACCGTACCCTTTTAGAATATTGTCTCTTCACCCTTGATGCCTTCCAAATTCCCCAATAATATGGAAAACTCAAAAATAAAATAGGTTATGATCTTGACATCTGATCCATTATTCTTTAGGGAACTCCTAACTGTCAAGCCAACTTTATCTATGGGGGACTTAACAAGCCCCTTAATGTTTTTTCTATACCCTCTTCACATAAACTACTCACCTTCACCTTCTCTTACTTAGACAACTCAGACTTTTCCAAAATATACCTCCATAGGTGTTCTTAGAAAGGGTTTGCTTTAGGATAATATGAGCATGGGCCCCACACATTGATCTTAATTAAGACCCAAAAAATGCATGAAAAGCACAACCTTGGATTAATTATACTTAATAAGAAGAAATACACACAACCTACCACTACCATTATTGTTCCTCACCAACATCCCCTCCACCTAAGTATGAAGATGAGGGCATCATTATACCTAAATTTTTTTATCCTCAACTTAATCACCCTCAACCCCCTGACTTATCAAAAAGAAGGGGTAACCTTATCCAACCTTTTGACCCATCCTAAAATTATGGGAGAAGACTCTCCTACCATTTACATTGTTTAGTACCAAGATGATGATTCTATTCTCACCTACCTTGGTGTACTTGATTCCTCCATCCACAACTCTACCTTCCTCCAAGACTACACCATTGCATTCACCTAGTCATAAGTTGACATGCATGGTATTGACCTAGCCATTTCCACTCATAACATCATAACCAATAATGAATCCAATCCTATCAAATAGAAACTTTGATGAATGCATCCTTGTATAGCCCTTATTATCAAATAATATATTCAATTCCTCCTCTTTATTGATTTCAATTAACCCATTGATTATCCCTAGTGAGTTTTGAACATCATGCCTATCACTAAATCCATAGAGGGACTACATATCTATGTGGAATTTTGTGACCTTAACCTCACCTACCCAAAGGATGACTTTCCTCTACCTCACATTAACCAACTTATTGATCTTATAGTAGGCCACGAGATGTTGCATCTCATGGATGGATTCTTGAGTTATAATCAAATTTTAATTTCCCCTAAAGATCAGCATAAAACCACCTTTATCACCCCATGGGGGAAATTTTATTATAGAACCATACCCTTAAGTCTTAATAATGTTGGTGTAACCTACCAATATGTTATAACCTACATATTACATGACCTTATCCATACAATCATCGAGAACTGCATGGATGACTTTATTAAGAAGTCTAAATATCACAAGGATCACTTAGTCATTCTCAAAATTATCTTTGAAAGACTTATCCATTACCATTTCCACCTCAATCCCATGAAATGTATTTTTGGTGTTTTTCCAAAAAATCCTTGGCTTCATCATTTCCATTCAGGGAATAAAAGTGGATCTAGCCAAAATTAAAGCCATTCTCAAGATGCAACATCTAACCAATCTTAAGCCACTAACTATTACCTAGGGGAAATGCTTGCCCATCGAGATGAATAACATAAAGATAAATTCATCTATTACATAATATGCACACTTGTTAAGTAAGAGACTTGATACACACACTAAGAAACTTTGCTTGGCCTTGGTCTTCATTGCCACCAAACTTTGCCACTACCTTCCTAACCATAATTTTTTTGTCATAACCAATACTGACCCACTCAATTACATTCACTCCAAGCCATATCAAAACTAATGTATGGCCAAGTGGCTTATGATTTTAGCTAAGTTTCACCTTGAGTAATTAAGGGGTAAGTCATTACTGACCAATTGGTTGATGCACCCCTAATAGACAACCAACCTCCTCTTAAATTTTTAGATGATTCTATCGTAAGACTATCTTAAGTGGATTTCACCAATCATGTAACCATGTTTTTCAATAGTTATAAATGTCATCTTGGTGGGGGATCTGGTATCATCCTTATTGCCCTTATTGATGAACCACTTCCTTTATCTTTTAAAATTGATTTTTAATGTAACAATAATGTGACTAAATATGAATCCCTATTAATAGGTCTCTAAATCGCATTAGCCTTGGAGTCATAACAATAAATATTAATGGTGACTCCTAACTTATGGTAAATCAAGTCAATGATATTTATCAGTGTAAGAATGAGATTTTGCAACTATATAGATAGTTAGTCATAGAAATTTTGACATCATTTGAACACTACCATATTCAAACCACCCCATGATCTACCAACAAGTTTGTCAACACTATGGATTATATTTCCTCTTATATGTCATCATCACCCTCAAACTCTAAGCTATCAATAATTGTACATGACCTCACCAAACCTTCCCATATTAAGTCAAACACTCTAACCATACTTAATGTGGAGGAGATCCAATCTAACCTTTGGTATTAGTAAACCTTCAACTATATTACCCTTAGCATCATTCCCTTTGGCCTCTCTATGAATTCCTATCAAGAATTTATTCAAAGAACCTCCCATTATACCATTATGGGAGGAATCCTCTATAAATCTAGCTTTGATGGTCTCCTTTTTCATTGCCTCCATGGTCTAGAATCCTCTCATGATATCAAGGAAACACATGATGGTATTTGTTAGGGTCACTTTAGTGGACTCATTATTGCTAAGATAATCCTATATTTGGGCTATTATTGGCCTACCCTTAACCAATACTATTATTATTATGTGAAAACATGTGTCAAGTGGAAATAACATACTAATTTGCACCATGCACCTAGCCATAGCCTTCAAGTTTCCACCAATTTCATGCCTTTTTCATAATGGGGTCTAGACCTTATTAGTGAAATTAATCCCCACTCTTCATAGTGACATCAATCTATCATCACCATGACTAAATATTTCACCAAATGGGTGGAGGCTATTCTTCTTATCTCAACAAAAGCTAAAAAGATATCACATCATCTGCCACTTTGGTGTTCCCCATAGGATTATTAATAATAATGGTAAATCCTTTAAAAAAATAACTTCAAGGTCTTTGTGATGTATTTGGAATTAGGTTAAGCTTCTCATCACCTTATTTCCCATATGAAAATGGATAAACAGAGGCCTCTAACAAAACCCTTAACAAAATGCTTACCAAAATGGTCAGTGTCTCAAGTCAGGATTGACACTTTCACATCTATTTCACCTTATGGGCATATAATACTAACATCTAAACCCCTATAGCTTCTACACATTTTTCTCTAGTGTTTAGAGATAAGGATATATTTCCTCTTGAATTCCAAATACCTTCTCTTCACATATCTTTATGTAACTTTATTTATTACTGTCAATAACTTTTAGCTCAACTTGAGATACTTGATGAGCATCATTTATCCACTCTTTCCCATCTCTGTGTCTATCAAGAACAAATAAATCATGCTTACAAAAAACATTTTAAAGTGAGATAATTCAATATCATAGATCTCATTCTCAAGGAAAATCAACATGTAACTAATATGGAGAAAAGAAAAAGGGGCAAATTTGTTTTCAATTAGCATGGACCCTACATCATAACCCATAAGCATGGATTAAGAGCTTATCATTTGTCCTCTCTCAAAGGCAAAACATAACCTAATCCTCTTAAAACTTTTCATCTACATCCTTTCTATTTTTAAAGAGGGGTCACTATCACCATTTGTCTAATTTAAGCTTATCCCCTACAACCACATTCATTTCCCTCTTCTGAGGGGAAACTAACTACAATGCAATCATGTGATTATCTATCACAACCATAGCATAATCTTGAACTATAGGTACTATGGCTCCACCCATGGCATGATTCTCATGGTACTTCCCATCTCTCTTCAAGATTGGTTCCCATGGTCATTGTCACTTAATCTTTTCACCTATGAAACCTTCTTGTGATCTTAGTCTTGCCTTCATAAAGGTAACCCCTTGAGCATGTATAAGCAAGTCTATGTCAATAAAAATCAAACAAAATTCAAATGAATATCAAAGTTAAAAATAAATCATGGGTCATTCTTAATATTCACATATTGATCCCTTAAAGGGAAGCTATTTAAAACTTGTTCAAAATTATAAAAATGTAAGGTGGATTGCTCCCTCAAATTACAACTATCAAAATCATTTGAACTAATAATATAAACTTATACCACTCCCTTAAAGGATGGTTGAGTAAAGCACTTATTAATTTTAACAATTTATTAGAATCTTCCCACATTGATCAACTTCCCCAACCCTAAAACACAACTAAATGTAGTGAAAGACCCATAAGAAAAAGCAACAACAATAAGAAATGTCTTAATAGGGTCTCATAAAAACATTAATATTAGAAAGCCACAATTATCTATCCTTAGTATAATTCCTACATTGATCATTCTATAATTTATATATGAGCATAGACTAGCTTATACTATCCTCTTGGAAGCCTACAAAAGAGGCATGCTAGTTTCACACAAAGGTTTCAGTTGTACCCATCCTCCCTCCATATATCATATGCATGGGACTATGAGATTAATTGACACAATGTGATAAATATACCCATTTATCAACCTTATCATGCTAATGAGAAGCATTTTAAATGATTATTTTCATTAAGCCAATCCAACTTCAAGTTTCATTTTTGTCCTTACCAATGAAAAGGCATCATGTTTATTTTTTTAGCTTTTATTGGCTCATGTAGATGTACATCTCATGATTCTTATAAATTTCCTTACATTTAATTTTTATTTACTTACTTCATGTATTATTATTGCATCCTTGACCATGTTCACATTTTATCTCCATTATCATAAACAATAAATAACAAATGTTACATTGTGAACTATATCCATGAAACATATCATATATCTATATATGATCAAAACACCATAAAATCACATCATATCATAAAAATAATCCTATCCATCTAATATCAAAGCATTATATGAACATATATAATATAATAAATAACCCTAACTACACCATTTATCATCATAAGCATAAACAAAGTCAATAATCAAAACATCATGAACCATATCATATATCCTCTATCTATATATCCATTTACCATCAAATCACAATAATTCATCTTATAACATCAACATCACCATAAAAAATCATTATGATCACATTATCATATGACATATATCCATCCATAACACATCCTCTCATATCTATGAACAAAATCAGAGCATCATAACCATCTTTTAAACATCACATGCCTAAACTACTGAGTCAACATATCATAAAGCATGTGCATGAAACCATAGACCATCAACCACAAACATGAACATAAATATCCACATTAGCATGTAAACCATGAATCACAAACCATGCATCATCATCATATACATCATGTCATCATAAATAATACCTATAATAATGTATAACCTCTGTCTCAAAACATGTACATCTCACTACATTAGCACATAGACTAGTATCAGAATAATATACACCTTTCTCTACCAACATATCAAAACATGTGTAAATCATACCCCTAGGGTACCACTTCTGACCCCACTTACACCTACTCCCTCACCTCCACTGGCACTCCCATCTAGTGGTGGCCCCCCTAATATCCTTGCATATCCCACTATCCTAGAGTAACTACTGAAGGACCCCCTACCAAGCTATCCCTATACTCTCCATATTTCATCTCTAGTGGTATCTGTGCTAGCACTATAGCCTCATAATACCTAAGATCCTCCATATTGGTTAAGTACCATGCCTATTATATTGTGTCCAGTGGTCCTCCTACTATTGTTGTGACCACTCCTACTCTTTTTCTCAATGAGTCTCTCTATTATGTTACCAACCCAAGAGATATCCTCACTCAATATCACTCATTAATTAGAGTCACCACATATACTTGTAGAGTAGCCACCTATCTATGCAACACTATAATTTGGGCCTCTACTACTACTACCTATTCATCCTATGCCTATAATTGTGTTAGGTCTACATCCATAGGCTACTAGCCCCCATCCCCCTATCCAAAGTCTATGGTGACATATCTAGCTCGGTACCAAGCCACATATCCATCTGCCACACCAACATCATTAATGAGATCTCTCATTAGCAACTCCTCATGGTCCAAGATAGCCTCCTCTAGCTATATCTCTAAGAGTTATAAATTCACATCCTCCATCAGGTATCAAGGGAAATTAGGTGGGATTCCCTATATTAATCCAAAATACCTTTGCACTATATCAACTAGGATGAGCTCAGTCTCACCCTCTCATCTCCTATATATCCACCACTAGCTTTGGAGTGATAAAGTGTGATACATGTATCCTACCCAAATTGACTAGCTAAAGTAAGGTATCCACACCTAATTACCAACCACTAGGACTTCTAGGGCATCTTTGAACCACTCTATATATCAAGAACCTCCACTATCCCCTATTAGTGCATACTGCCCTCTCCATCACATATAGTCTACTCTATAATTTGTGGGTGTAAAACCATCCCATGGTAGCCCCAGTGGTCTAAGAATGTTAATATGCATGTAACCATAGTAGTGGAGTATGAATTTGACAATAATCATGTACTACCTATGTTCATAGAAATCCTAAATCTCTCTATATATTTTCACTAACAAAATAAGAGCCCACCCAAATATAGTCCTCCCTGATAGCATCTCTCCTAACACCCCTAGTAATAGATATGGGAAGTGGTTGCTACTCAAATTATGAGGGGGAAAGTAGGATATCCTCATCATCATCATCATCATCATTAGTCACTTATCTACTAGTAAACTATGGTATAATGGCCTATAGTGCAAACCAACTATATGAGATCTCACCTACTCCCTATCCTCATCATAAATCTAATCCATGTAGTAGTCTCACTACTCACCCTCTATATGGTAGATCAGATCCACATGAATCAAAAATCATGTGATCCAAATCACATCCTCTAATAAGATGCTCATCTCTCTAGTGGGAAACATGAAAGTGTTCATGGTTGTATCCCATCTCTCAATGAGCACCATGATCATAGATGCATCTCATTGTAAGTGTTAATAATGCCTCATGGTCCCTAGGCCAACCTCCTCCATATGATGCCACTCGTCATCTATCATACCATCATAGACCTCTATGAAGATATTCAAGATTCAGTCTCACATCTATATCTATTTTTGTGCCTATAAAATAATCACATTGGTATGCACACTTAGTTTTCCACCTTGATCTAAGTACTGACCTATACCTACTTTTTAAATCTATTTTAGCCTACCCACTTATATTTACAATCTAACAACTCCCCAAATGCCTTACATTTTAAACACATACATTTTTTTATCTCTAATAAATTGCTTCACCTCTACCCAATACCAACCTTAAATAACTCATTCTAAATACTTCTATTACTTCTACCCATCAACTTCTTAACTTATCTGACCCATCATTTCAAACCCTATCGATTTCAACCTATTGACCATTATTACCCCTTTAACACCATTCCAACATTTTTCATGCACCCTCTCCATAACTTTCCAAATTTTCAAATCATAATACACTACCTAACTTTAAAAACTTTCTAAGCTATTAGCTAAACCTACTTTTACAAACTTGAAATATTTTACAAAAAATCCTCAAAAACCTTAAAAAAACCTTAAAAATTTTACACACCTAACCTCCACTCCTCAACCATCGATGGTTCCTTAAACCATTGATGGTCCCCTAGGGGTACTTTTCCCCAAGATTGACCATCAACAGCTGGGTTGAACCGTTGATGGTCATTGTGTGTGACCACTGACAGTGGAACCCTCAAACCCTACACCTCCTAAAAACTTTCAAACCACCTTATTACAAAAATAAAAAAAAAATCTAAACCTAATTTTCAACCCCTTACCAATTTAAAGGAACCTTCCCCTCTCACTTTCCACTATTTCATTAACCAATTTCAACAATAATGAATATTAGGGCATCATAACCCAAGATAGTTTTCAAACACCCTCCCTACTACTACTATGCTCTAACTTTGAAACTAATAAATCCAACTAAAATATGAAATTTACCACACCTCTTAAATCATCACACAAACACTTTCATGCCTAAATCCCTTACCTCCTTACTCAACAACTTCCTCATCCACCCTCCATTTGCTACACTCTAAATCAATCTCCTTAGTCAAATAGTCCACCTCAACAATCACTTTCTCTAGCAACTCCAATCCTCTCCTCAATCAAATCATAACATGCCAAATAAAAAAATCACCTAGAGAGCAAACACAAACACAAAATAGTAAAAACCATTTCACCATTTACTTTTATCCTTTTAGTTATTTTTGGATTTTCTTGACCATCAATGATCAAGGTAATCATTAATGGTCAACCCTAGGACCTCTCCTAACCATCGATGGCCAAGAAACCATTACTTTTCAAACCCTTTTCCAAAACATCTTATTTTTACCTTGACCCATATGAAGAATTACACTTGGACTAAAGTTTTTTATGGATATTTTGTACATGAAATTATGTAGGTAATTTCCACTTTCCTAATACATTTGGAGTCAGCTCAACCATTCCCAACCAACCTCTACCAAGCCATTCCATCTTGACCACGTGGTCACCTCACTTTTGGTCCATTTAATCCCATTTGGTACATTATTTATGATGATTTTTACTTGGTACATTGATCAAAATAATAACATTTCCATGTTGACCCTTTTGAATTTTGTGTAACCTCATGTATGTCAGACCCTGTTGTGTATTTTTTGGGAGCACCTCCTACCTCAGATACCTATGACACTTAACCAATTTGTGTTTTCCTCAAGAGTACTTCCTACCTTAGATACCCATTGAAAACATAGAAATCACTTAGGAAACTTAAATTTACAAGTGTTACCAACCACCATGTTTATAAGTAGTCATGTGGTTCACTTGTCACTTGTCCTTCCTAGAACTAACCCTTATTTTTAACACCATTAGCAAGTTTTATCTTTGTGTGATCTTGAATAATCACACTAAGTTATATTTTATGTACAAGATTTTGTTTCAAATTCCCAACCTAATGTCACCACCTTATGACTCACCATATACCATTTATTAAACCCTAACCCAATTTAGGTTTTACCTCATCAACTCTCAATTTGAGGGGGAACACCTCTTCCTACTCTCATGGAAACTTATTACGAGCCTTTGAATGGATAGGTTATATTTAGATGGCCTAGTTACACCTTAACTTCCACCTCTTGCTTGTGCTTATAAGAAGAGAGGAGATTGGGAGGTCAAATCCATATATAATAATTATCAAGAGCTTAAAGATTCAAGAGTGTTTTTTTTAGATCAATCAACATCATCATAATCATTAATGTCATCAATAATTTAGCCACTAGATTGAGAGATGACTCACCATCACCTCTCGACTAAGTTCTTCAGTACCATTACTATTCTAGATTCAAGATATATTCCACCAATAGGTTAACTACTTTAGCCTCTCACCCATTCAACTTCTATTAAGACAAGTACTTATTTGTTAATATTCATTTACTTTGTTTCCATTTCATAATCAGCCCAACCCTTGTCCATCTCATATAATCCATCTTTTATATCTCATTATTTAGAAATTAACAACTTAGATCTTCACATAGTAAACATTGATAGTTGACTCAACCATTAACGGTCTACCCAACCATCAATGGTCAGCTTGATTTTTGATGGTCACCTTAGCCACTTATGATTACCCTAATTACTAATGGTCACTATGGTAGTGAAATCTAATAAGTTATTTTCACCCATCTGCCCTCAACCAAACCTAGTTTTCCATGTTCTTATTTGTCCATAGACCTCCTTCAATTTTTTTCAATCACATCCTAACCCCTTATCACTAGTATTAATTTGTTTATCATTAATTTGATAATTTCTAGTCTATTTTCCAAAAAAGCATTCTTGTGTTCAATTTTAGTACCTTTTTATTATTGATGTAAGTACCTTCTTTTTAGTTTTGTGAATTTAATTATTTAAAACATGTGTATTGACATCCCCTAAGGAAGCTCTCACTTCCAAGATCTAGTTATCATTAGGCAATCCACCCAACTATCTGTCTAAAAAATAAGTTTGCTTTAGTGATTTCTTATCTACATGTCTTCCTCCCAAGCCAAAGAGGATCTCTTCACAATATTTTGATTCAATACACATATAAACAAATATATTTTTCAACCATACCCATATCAAGTTTCTTTTCCCTCTTCCTTAGAAATTAAAGCAAATATTTACATGAAACATAACCTACTATCATGGATTGACTATTTCATACATATTAATACTTAGGGTTAATCTAAAGTATAAAATAGATACTTATATCTTATTGGTTTATGTGAGTCTAGGTTTCTCATTATTGTCATTATATTTTAACATTTGACATGGTTAGTTCTCTAGTTTTTCATATGTAAGAAGTATAATTGAATATAAACAAATGCTAAGACTTTTGGTGTAGTAATTAAACCCTTAGAATGATCTTAGATAAAGATGGTACTCTAAAATAAAGTTTTAGAGTTTATTATTAGAGCTTCAAAGTTTTTTAGTAGAGGTCTGAAGTCTACCAGTAAGATCTAGACTTTGAGAGTCAAGTTCTAGAGTAATAGATTGATTCTATGAGTGAACCATGAAGCTCTTAAAAATTTTATCAAAAATCCAACATTAATTTAGCATGTTTCTAAGAAATTTCTAATGAAACCTTAAATATTCTAGAAGAATTGAGAAGGCTATCTCCAGATTATGTCTACACCAACTTTTAGGTTTTCTACTTATAGTACTTCTAGTTTTAGAATATCTTAAATAAAACCATTGTATCTACAAGAGATTTTGGGTTACTTGATTTAATTCATCCTTGGAATTTGAGTAATTGTGACACATCTTTATATTTTATAATTTAGTTGATAATTTTGGTGATCTTCTTATATTATTAGTTTGTTAAAATTATCTAGGATATTAGACAAATAGTTCAGTAGAATAAAGTAACATTTTTTTATACTTCCTAGAAGGATCATGAAAGGAATTATTAATATTAGATGTATCATTTATAGTTTTTAACTCTTTTAAGTAATACATGAATATTTTAATATTTATATAAATATTGAGTTGATTTCATCTTGATCTAAGGGAGTGAAAGAGCCCACTTACTTGAATAAACCACAACTTATGTAGTAATTGTGTTTGTCATTTCATTTATCATTTAAGTTTTAATAATATTATTTATATGTAAGTGTGATTTGTTAACCTAAAATATCATATATGTTTATGTTTTTACATTTATTTCCCAATTATTTTCCATTAATATTTATTTCATTAATAAGTAAAATCAATTATACAATATTTGGTAGCAAGTGTGTTTCCAATTTCAAAAAGTATGTTTATAATTCCATTAATTTTATTTCCCATTACATCAAGTGTGTTTATCATTCTTGAAAGTGTGTTTTTAATTTAGCAACAAAGTTTTTTTATTTCCAATCAAATTAGCTAGTTCTCACTTGCAACAAATGAGAATAGAACTTAGGATAGATTGCTCCATCAAAACCCTTGAAAACACCATTGTTATCCAAATTTAAAAATTATCTTATTTAATATAGCCATTATACATCAACCTTGGTATGAATGACATCAACCTCATATTGATTAGATGAAATGGTAAATGACACCCATCATTTTTGGCACAATTGTTAGGGATTTTCACTTTAGGTGTTGTAAGATATAAACATAATCTAGAAGTAACCATAAAAATTAACTTACCTAAATATTAAAGATATATGTGAGCATAATAAAATACTCCAAGGGAAGATTCATTCCAAATTACCCTTAGCAAAATACTTCAACTAGCCATATAATCTAGGCAAAAGTAGAAAAAATTGAGGATCTGAAAAAAATAGTTGGAAAAACATTTCCACCTACTAGGGAAGAATTAGATCCAAAATCTTCTTTAGATCTATCTTATGAAGAAATAACACCATATACATGTGTTAGGATATAAAAAATTGAATCTCAATTGAACCACCATCTATATAATCTTGATGAAACACCACTTTTACCTATACCGTGTGATAACATTAACTTGGGAAAAATGGACGACAATCATGGAAATGTTAAAAATACTCAAAGAAAAAAGAATAACCCTCTTATAAGGACTTTTACCAATCCCATTATCCTAGAGGATGATGATAGAAAAAGCATGAAAAATATTTCTCCATCCAATTTTCCCACCTTTAGAGGTTAATATATAGAAGAGCCTAACCAATTTCTCCTTGAATTTAAAATTTTGTGTCATACCTATGATGACAAAACTAATAATCAAAAGTTGAAACTCTTTACTTATAAATTAAAATAAGGAGCTATCAGATGGTTTATGGGCCTACTCCCAAACTCCATACATTCATGAGAAGACATGAAAATAACATTATTAGATAAATATTAAGACTGTGGTATAGTGAGGGATAACAAGGAAGAATTTTTTAGGATAAAATAAAATGAAGATGAAAACCTAGATGATTATCTTGACCAATTTGTTTTTTCCCACAAATGATGTGGACATGAAATATCTCATATGTTTATAAAAAAATATTTATAAAAGTACTAGAGGGTAATGTTATGGATTCCTTGAAACTAATGGGATAAGGGGACATTAATAAGTTAACCCTTCCTCAACTCACTAAAGTATGTAGAAACTATTCAAGGACAAAGCCTAATATTAGAAAGACAAGGATAGGGAGAGGAGGAAATGCGGTGAGTCTGTCAATGGAAAAATTCTCAAATCTTAAGATAGACATATATGTTTATCTAAATACCACTTTACATGGATTACAATATAAAGCTAACAATACCATAAAAACCTTATCTACGTATTTTCCTATGTGTAAAACAAATCATGCCCTTAGAGACTATATATTGGATAGAACTGACATGTTCTTAATCTATGATATAAATGAACATAAAACTAAAAATTTATCCCTTCTCACATCCTTAAGAAACTAGTTTAAATAAGCCATGAAACCTATAGAAGAGCTATATTTCATCCAAACGTAGGGAAATTATTTCTCACAAAACTAGAATCAAAACCAATTTGGACCAAGAGATCCTTCCAAACCTTGGATGATGCATTGTATTAGGAAGGAATCTCCAAAAGCATGGGGACCAACATCATGTTGTCCACAAGAATGTATACCACAACCATGGATTCCCCAACCTCATCAAAGGACTTGGATACCCTAGCCTACTCCATAAACATGGGTAAATCAAAAATGGGTTCCTTATAAAAATTAAAATGAAATAAGATACCCTTAGTAATATTCATTAATGCTTTCCCATTCCACATAGATGTTAGGATTAGTTTTCACATTATGTAAATTTGGGTTTTTACTGAGAGGTAAATAGTAATAGGTTTGTTAATTAGTATTTTAGTAGTAATATTTTTATAAACAATACTATGATACTAGATAGAATATATTATTATTGAGATATATTGTTATAACAATACATCGTATATAGTTTTGCATAATCATAGGATTTTGGTTAAGATAAATTAGTGGAGAGAGTATAGGAATTATATTCCTATATATTTTTAATGTGTCCCAAATTATTATTAATTAAGATAGTATGAAATATATCAAAATATTATTATGTGATTAAAATTAGCTATGCACTATTCATATTTGTATATCAGCTCTTTGAATTCACTATTATGTTATTAGATCCTTATTAGTTTTGTGTCTATAATAGTGTTGTGAAGTTTTTATATGGGAATTTATTCAAGATATCCAATTCCCTTTTAAATTTTAGTTTCCTTTTATGAAGATAATATTAGTTTGTAGATAAGCACTTATATATTAGTAAGATTATTTATCTTGGTATTTTCCAAACTACATAGATTTGGTAGAATAGATCACATTATACATGTTGTATTAATTAGATCCAAAAATTCATATGGCTCCCAAAAATTACAACACATACCAAGATACTTTAATGATTACATTATCTTACTGCGACTTCAAGTCTCTATTGAGTTTTTAGCACATTGTGCATTATACACCATAGTTTTTCTATGTGAAACTGCATCCCTTTGTGTTGATCTTATATAATGAAAAATACTTTGGGTTAACTTTATTTCATTTCCCATAATCAAAATTCCCTTCCTTAGATCGATGGTGTTGATTTTTGAATTGAAATTGGCTCAAAATTTTGCATCAACATCATTTTATCATGATCATAGATTCAGTATCAGATCAGACTTAATAGTATACTATCATTTCCCTCTAAAATGGAATTAGTTTTCTACATATTTTTTTAGATTTGCATCATTTTTCATTAAATGATAGCAAGATTTCATAAACACATGGATGTGTGATCATATATCAAAGTGTGGACATCAACAATCACATGTTTATGATCTAGTTCTTGGTATGACATGTTTAAAGCTTATCTAGCTGTCAGTCAAGAGAGTTATTTAATATAATTTTTTGGTATTATTTATTATATTTGATATTTATTTTTAGTCTTTGGGTCAATAAGTGTAGCTAAAAATTTTATGATTAATAGTAATCATTTTTAATCATGGATCAGTTATTAGATAGTAAAGTCCTTTTTTATTTTTTATACGATTTAACATTATGGTTAATACCACATTTTAAATTGTTTTTAAAATAAGTGTTAGTATTAAGAAACATTTTTTTGTTAAAAATGAGTCAAAAATTAAAAATGATTTTTCTATCAATAAAGTATTTTGAGTTATTTTTTTGTAAAAGAGTGTGTTATATTGTCAAAGTGTCAAAAACATAGTCTAGTTTTTGTATTATTTAATTGTTTTTCCATTGTCAAAAATTCATAAAAAGTCTCAAAAGTGTCAAAAATGTGTCAAGAGTCATTCTGTATATTAATTAATTTTGTCAAAATTCCAATGTCATATAGGGTCAAAAATTGTAAAAAAAAAATGGCTTGTGGATGCATTATCACTTGTATGTGATGTCCACATTATGGACCTGAGCTACATCAACACATGTTGATATCATTAGCTAAGTGAATTATCTTATTCTAATGGAGGTTGGAGGATATACAGAGGTTGGAGGTTTTTAGTGACCTCTTGTCAAACACCAATGATTGGGACACATCAATGATGTGGTGACATTTTGTGTGGTGTGTTGTTATAATTTATACTATATTTTTTCAAAATAATAATACAATAATATGTGTATTCAAATAATGTAATTGTTTTGAAAATTCCAAACATAATACCTTGATGTGAAAAGATTGTGAAAGGATAGAAAGCACCAATGTAAGTTAGTTCATGGATCTTGAAATGGTTTGTGGTAGATATCCAGAAAACCATAAGAGGTGAATAGTTGATGGGTCCTATTCATTTCAAGGTTTGTGGTAAACCTATAACACCATGGGAGGAGTGAGGTTCTCTTTATATCAGGTTCATGAGATAAATAGGGCATGTTACAAGAGGTGAACATAATGTAGATAAGAGTGCAAATGTTTTTATACCATTTAAAATATATAGGGGGGAATGTTAGGATTAGTTTTAACATTGTGTAAATTTTGGCATTTACCAAGAGGTAATTAAAAATAGGTTTGTTAATTAGTTTTTGGTAGTAATATTATTATAAATAATATTAGGATATTAGATAGAATATATTATTATTGAGATATATTATTATAACAATATATCGTATACAAGTTTGCATAATCAGAGGATTTTAGGTGAGATAAATTAGTGGAGAGATTATAGGAATCATATTCCTATATATTTATAATGTTTCCCAAATATTAATTAATTTAGATAGTATGAAATATAGCAAAATATTATTGTGTGATTGAAATTCTCTCTATGCACTATTCATATTTGTATATTAGCTCTTTGAATTCATAATCATATACCACATAATGAGTAAATAAACAAACCAAAATTACCTACTTAACATATTGAAACTCCAAAAATTAGACATATAACCCCTATGTTTAGGGTAGAGTAGGAGGGAACTATTGTTTTAAGTATCGTTTATTGCCAAAAGGTTCACCTCAGATTAGAAAAGACATTAAAAAATAATCCAACAACCATTACTAATATTTCTAATGAGAAACTTGAATAGCCTATAATTAAATAAAAAGAGCCTAAAAAACCTTTAAAAATGCAACTCCTCTAGTTATTCCCTTCCTAGAAAGATGTAGAGAATCTAAGAGTAGAGGAAAATCTTAGCTGATTTAGGAATTAAACAAACTCAACATAGAGATCCCACTATTACAATCCATCAAGGACACCACATAACTCAATAAATTAATAAAACATTTGCACATTACAACTTCCTGAAGAAAAATTTAATACCTTAAGACCATACAGGTGGATGGAAAACTTTTAGATATATTAGCAATGAAGCTACTCTACCTAAATATGAAGATTTAGGAAGCCTTGTCATTACTATGACTATATGAAGGAAAGATATACCCAATGCCTTAGTTGACTTAGGGGTTCCCATTAATGTAATGGTAAATAATATTCTAAAATATATATCCCTTACAAGAGTGTAACCCACTTCCATAGTCCTACAAATGGCAAACTAATCCACTACCAAACTTGAAGGGACCATTGAAGATCTAGCTATGATAGTATAACTTTGGGACTACCTAGTTAACTTCATGATAATCCAACATAAAACAATAAAATTAGGATATAAATTTATTTTTATAATACCCTAGTTATCATAAATTTTATCATATATAGATTGTAGGTATATAGATATGACTATATTCAATGGGATAAAATCAAAAATAATCTCTTTATACCCACCTACAAAACCATCCTTCGACCTTTGAAAACAATTATGGGTAGATGACCCATAAATAAACAAATATAGTTTCTCTTCATTGGCTATGGTTATAATTAAAGATCATATATAATAATTTGAATAATAATTAGGATGGATCTTTGAATAACCAAATAAAGATCTAAGGTTGACACTCAAGCTCTAGAGTCTGATAGTGAATCTCCAGAGTTTGACAAACAAGCTCTAGAGTCTGATAGCAGAGCTTTGGAGTTGGATAGTTAAGATTAAAAATCTAATAGAGAAACTACATATTTACAACTCCTCACCCATACAAACCAAGTATCCTTCTCAATACCTCATAATGTCATATATGACCACTTACCTATCTATCAAAGCATTTTTGAGTGGGAATAAAATAAGTGAAAATCACTTTTTAAAGGTTTCTATTTTCCTTTATGCAATGTAATTTATCTAAGAGAGAAGTTATTTAAAAATATCAAAATATTCCACATGTTGGTACCACATTATCATCCCTTGAACTATTTAATGATTGAAATTAGGCAACTACATTCTATCAAACTAGAAACTAAATAGATAATTGCCCACCTTGGGAAATTACTCAACATCAATAGTTAGTTAACCAATGAATAAGAGATAAAAGTTTTTGATGTTATCAAAGGCCATACAAAGGATTTTATATGGGATTATAGTTACATGAAGGGAATACACACTAGTGTATGTAATCATCACATTTACACTTAAATCATTAGACCTATCAGACAACTATAATGATGGATCAACCTGGTTTTGAGGGACATGATAAAAATTGAGATAGAAAAACTATTAGAAATAAGAATAATTTATCCCATATGTGATAGGTAGTGGGTATCACCATTAATGATAGGCTTGGACAGATTTTAATGATTTCACAAAGGTTTCCTAGTGAGTGGATGAAGTTCTTTGAATGTCTAAATGATAATGACAAAGTGTGCAATGTGTTTGTCCTATTATGCTTGAAGTTAGCTTGGTTGATATTCAAAGTTTGACTATTTAGAGATGTTTAGAAATGAGTATGGTGATTTGAGGATGTGAAATAGGTCTTATCAAAAGTTGAGTACTATTTTTCATGAGTGGTTCATCTAGTTGATCATTGTTTTCATCTAGACATTTTAGGTCTAGTGTTAGAAAATCTAAGTAGGTAGTTTGTTGGCATCACCATTGCCACATGTGGATGAGTCAAGGGGAGTTGGTCATATGGTTGTGATAAATTTTTTGACTAGATATTATGAGATAAATCTTAGGTCATGTTATTAAACACAATAAAATATATGCAAGTTCAAATTTGGCTCCCAAGGAATTTGACAGTGTTTTTGCATAGCCAAATTTGCTTAAGGCAAGAAAGAGCTGAGTAATTAGTTTTATGATGGCATATCTCACATGTGTAAATATTTCAATATAATTTGATCATATGAGTTTATTTATTATTATTACTATTTTCTATTCACTAAATTTCAATTCATGTGATGAATCACAATAAAAGATATGTGAGTGCAAAGTTGGGCTCCTAGGTAGTTTGACAATGTTTTCCCATAGTCAAATTTGCATATGGAAAGAAAAGCTAAGTAAGAATTTTTGATGTAGGCATATATTACATGAGTGGAAGTTTACAAATTATTTGATCATATGGTTTTTTTTTTTTTTTTCTAGTTTATTTTTATTAATTTTTAGGTCATGCGATAAATCACATCAATAGATATGCATGTGTAAAGTTGGCCTTCAAGATAGGTCTTGACATAGTTAGCTCTGTAATAGGAAAAATGTAAGTGAGCAAATTACTGGAGTTATATATCACACACATGAAGGTTATATAATCATGTTGATACATGATTGGAATCCTCTTTTATATGGTAACATATCATCTAGATTTTAGTACATATTATTGAGTAAGCCAAAATATGTAAAGGTGCAAAATTGACCTCTTAGGCAGATTGCAATGGTTCCCATAATCAATTTTACAAGAGATAAAAATTAGGACCAAATGAAGATAAAATTTTACATTGGTGATTGTAAAAGGTTTATCTAATGGTATGTATTAAACTAAATGATTAGAAATTCATGATGTTTAACAATGAGTAAAGGTAAAGGATAAGGATCAAATCGTTCACGTGTATTCATATAGATTAATCTAACGGTGTGAGTGAAGTCAAAGTGTTCAAATTGATAGTCATTTAATGATGTTAAAGGTATATATTTTTAAAATAATATTGATGGTTTTTTTATCAATCTAATCATCTAGGACATGATATGATAACATGGTGTCCAAGTTTTAACTATGACCATTGGCATTTGAATATTTGAATTTTGCAAAGGGAAAAACTCAAGCTTTATTTTTTGTCCATAACTTTTGATTCAAGATGAATTTAAATGTGATATAAAAATAAAATTTTAATAAGAGTCCATGTATCATCTAATGAACTTAATTTTAATATCTTAAAGTGTGTATAGCTAAATATATTGAGCTCCAAAGTTGATTGTGTGTTCGACTATGTTCTACAAGTGACTCAAGAAGGATGTTTGAGCTTGTATTGATTTTTTTCAATGTCTCATGATGTTTTAGATATTTTGGAGTGTTTTAGACTACATAAAAACAATTTTTATGCATTATTAAGGTGTTAATAATCATATTTAGTAGGAACAAAGGGTTAAAAGTTGACTGTGTGTTTGTTTATGGTGAATGTGTACATATAATGTTATTTGAGCAAATTGTGCTTTAGTAGAAGTGTGTTTTGGTGACTTTGATAATTTAAGGATGTCAAAGGGGTCATGTGTATTGGGTCCATGCATTTTGAAGTTGTGTGATAGTATTAATTTGTTTATAGAAGTGTCAAATAAATGAATGAGTCTTCATAAGACCTAAAAGTTGACTTAGGCCTATTTGAAAGTATGTTATGCTTAAGTGTGACCCATATTAGATGCCTTAAGGGTTAAGGCATTCTTAATGGCCAAAAAAGACATGATAATTCATGGATTCTATATAAATAGTGAAATCAAATGTGCTGATTTTTATATTTTAAAAAGAGACTTGAGAGTGACTTGTGTAAGGCTTGTGTGAGGAGTATGCATTAAAGTAAAGAAGAGAGGATAGGTAATATGCATATTAATGTGTTATTGATTATAATATTTTTTTGATTGTTTGTATGACTTGTAGGTCATGTATTAAATGATATAATAGTGATTTTGTAGCTTGAGGATAAGTGAAGAGGTCTAAGTGTACATATAAGGATAGTTTGAGTGAAGGAGAGATATTGTGGCATGCCTATGTGAGAGGCATGTATGAGATAGAAATAGAGTTTTTGTAGTGGTTAGATAATCAGGTATCTATCATCAGGTGTTGAAGACATCAATACTAAGGTGGAGGTATTTAAAGGAGGGTCTAAAGGACTTGATATTCCTTAGGGTCAATTACTCTTTATGAAATAGGTGTTTCACTAAAGACCTTTAGTCAGGAGGACTTGATCAAGGTTTTATGTTTTAGATGAGTTGATTATTATATTTTTTTAATTTCTTATATTAAAAGTAGTCCATGTATTACAATATTAAGAGTGGGTTTTATTCCCCATGATGGTTTCCCATACGAACTTTGTGTTATGTGTTTGATCTTATGTATGCATTGATTGAATGAGGAATCTTGTTGATATTACTTGATCAAGTTGATATATGCTTACAATTTAATGTTTTACAAGGATTTGGAATTGAAATTGAAATAATTGGGCTCACTAATTCACTCCCCCCTCTCAATGATTATACCTATAACAATTAGTATCAGAGTAGGACCTTTGGTAAAGGATTGATAGCTTAAAGGTGATCCAATATACAATATGGGTAATCATCAAGGAGGTTTTTATACTAAGCAAACACTGATGTTAAATGTATCCAATTCTACCTTTTACAGTGCAAGGATGAGGACATACATTATGTCCCTAGGGTTTGATGTATGTAAATATATTTGTGAATGGTTATGCTTTTCCTACTACTCCTCCATATAATCTTATAGACAAGAAGTTGTTTGAGAATAATTCTAAGGAAATGAATGCCATCACTTGTGGTCTTATAGAGACTAAGTTCACCAAGGTAATCCATTATAAATATAATAAAGAGATATGGTACAAAATGTATATCATTTATTAAGGAGATTCAAAGGTCAATCTTGATAAGTTTAAAAATCACATAAGGAAATTTGAAAGTCTCAATATGAAGGAAGAAGAGTCTATGGCATCCTTTTTGCAGAGAGTTGATGAGATTGTGATCATTATCAGAGGTCTTAGAGAGAACCTTGAAAAGGATACTATATTTCAAATGTTATTAAGGTCTCTATCCACCAAGTTTGATCCAAAATTATCTACTATAGAATAAAGTCATGATCTTATTTAGTTGAAGATTGATTAATTACATGGCACCATTACTACCTATGATATGAGGAAGAATGATGATATATCACTAAATAAGGAAGTAGCTTTCAAGACTAAAATGAAGACCAAAAATAAGTTAAAAGGTAATAAACCCAAGGAGGATGTCATTTTTGATACATATGAGGTTGAACTAATTTCTTTGATTTCAAGAAAACTAAAAATAGATTTAGGCAAGTGTAAGGGTAAACTACTCATAAAATGCTTCAATTTTGGAGAGGTAAGAAAATTTTGATAATAAGTGCCCTTATAAGTATAATAGGGATGATGTTGAAGAGCATGATCAAGGTTATGATTATGGAAAGAGATCATTCCAGTATGATAAAAGTAAAAAGGGATTTAGAAGGTTTGACAACAAGAAGTACTTGACGGATAAGAAGATTCTCTACACCAAAGAAGATTACATCCCATTAGAAAAGAGTGAAGTCAGTGACTCAAAGTATAATCTTGAACATGATAGTCTTATTGAATATGAAGACTTGTTCATGGTTGAGGATGGTAGTTGCTCACATCAAAATGAGTCTACTTGGAGTGATTTAGATGATGATGAAGATGAGATGGATTATGAGACTACATTGATAAATGCTCTCAAATATTTGAAGATTAATAAGAAGACTAAACATAAACTCAAGGACTTTGAGGAGAAATTCAATGCATTTGAGGCAAGATTGGTTGAAGACTCTAGAGAGAATTAAGGTGATGTCATGTTTCTTAATTTGAAGTTGAAATCTAGGTTTGAAAGTCTAAGAGTCAAAGACGAGTAATTCTCAAGGCATGTAATTGAAAAAGAATTATTAAAATCTGAGTTAGAGAAGACATATAGTAAGGTAATGTCATTTGTGAGATTTGAAAAGAGATCAAGTGATCTAGATAATATTCTAAATAATCAAAAACATGCAAGTGATAAGACTAGTCTTAGATATAAAGAAGAACCATATATTGAAAATTAAGACAAGATGAAGACTAATGTGAACAAGGAAAATCATACTTTGAATACAAATCATGAGATAAGGAATGAAGGTGTTAGCAGAATAAAGATAAACTAGATCAGACAACCAAATGCCATGAGGTATGCAAATTTTAATAGTTACTACTATACTTGTAATCAATTTTGGCATAGAGATAGAAAATGTAAAATACCTATTAAAAATGATTTTTCATGGGACTATGATGGGGGTCATGAGTCGAAAAGTGTAAGAAAGGTTTAGTGTTTTAACTATCTTGATAAGGGACACTTTGTTAAGCATTGTCCAAATCGAAAGGAAAGGTAAGTATTCTTTAAAAAGATTAATTTGTTTTAATTGTCATAATATTAGACACATTTGTAGTTTTTTTCTAAACAAGGTAAGACAAACCAAGTTTACATCAAGGAGTATTGTTTGCTACAACTATGAAAATATTGGTCACATTGTTATATTCTATAAGTAAAGGTCTACAAATCAGAATAGGTTCAATCAAGCTCCAAGAATACAAGGAAGAAGGTAAGTTATCTCATGGAAACCAAAGGAGGTAAGTATGAGTCATGATGAGAATATAGGTCCAAGTAATATGTTTGATATGGTGGAGAATAATATAGAAGATGAAGAGTGCCAAGGGCTCCCACTATCTACTCATGTTGTGAATAAAGAGACCAAGTTCAAAAAGAAGACCAAGGTATTAATTAAGGCTAGTTATAAGATTTATATGGATCCAAGTGAACATCCTACCATTTTTGAGCATGTATCATGCAAATAACATCAATTTTTGGTGCCTAGTAATGAGGTTCATAATTACAAGGCTGATTCTTCAAATGAAAAGGTATGTCAAGATTCCATAATTATTCCATGTGTTGTCAATTATATCTTAGAAGAGAAGGAGAGTGATATAGAAAAATAACTATTTGTCATAGTTCAACTCAGAAGAAGAATAAGAAGAAGAAGAGAAAGAATTCTTATATTTATAAGGGCATTCCAATGATTACTAAAGAGATGTGGGCCACTCCTAGCTTCACTTTATTTTAGAGAATTATGGTGTAAAGGATGTCTTTGTCTATGATTCTTAGGATACTT
>JARHVA010004046.1:1120000-1122500 GCA_037957365.1 Torreya grandis
TAAAAGTGTGTTTTGGTGACTATGATGATTTTAAGATGTCAAAGGGGTCATGTGTATTGGTTATATGCATTTTTAAGTTGTCTTATGTTCTTAATTTGTTTGGATAAGTGTCAAAGAGATTAATGGGTCTTCATATGACCTAAAAGGTGATTTAGGCCTATTTGAAAGTGTGTTATACTTAAGTGTGATCCATGTTAGATGGCTTAAGGGTTAAATTATGCCTAATGGCCAATCAAGACATGATAATTCATGAAATATCTATAAATACTGAGATCAAATATGGTGATTTCTATATTTTAAAAAGAGACTTGAGAGGGACTTGTGCAAGGGTTGTGTGAGGAGTATGCATCGGAGTGAAGAACCAATGATAGGTAGTGTGTCTATTGATTTTTTAATGAGAACAATTTATTAATTATGTGTATGACTTTTAGGTCATGTATCTGATGATATAATAGTGATATTAAAATTTTAGGATAAGTAAAGAGGTTTGAGTGTGCATATAAGGATAATTTGAGTGAAGAAGGAGAGAGATTATGGCATGCCTATATGAGATGCTCATATTAAATAGAAAGGGAGTTTTTTTAGGGATTATATAATCAAAGATCCATCATCAGGTTTTGAATACATCATTACTAAGGTGGAGGTGTTTAAATGAGGGTCTAAAGGACTTGATCTTCCTTAAGGGTAGTTATTCCTTGTGAGATAGGTGTTTCACTAAAGGCCTTTGGTCAGGAGGATTCGATCATGTTTTTTTGGTCTAAAGGAGTTGACTAGTATCTTGTTTGTAATTTCTTATATGACAAGTAGTGCATGTGTTGCAGGATTGAGAGTGGGTTTTATTCCCCATGAGGGTTTCCCATATGAACTTTGTGTTGTGTGTTTGACCTTGTGTATGCATTGATTAAATGGGCACTCCTATTAAAGTTACATGATCAAATTGATATACATTAAATATTTATTGTTTTCAAAGGATTTAGAATTTAAATTTTTGGGCTTAATGATTCACTCCCCCCTCTCAATGATTATACCCATAATAGATAGCTCCTAAAAAGAATGGTAAATGTAAAATCCGTGTTGACTATAGATAACTCAATAAATCTATCATGAGGGAATATTTTCCATTACCATTCATTGATCAAGTATTAGATAATCTAGCTGGGAAAATTTATTTTTCCTTCTTAGATGGATTTAATGGTTCTAACTAGATAAGGGTAGAACCAAAGGACCAAGACAAAATAACCTTCATTTTCCCTTCGGGAAGATTTTCCTATAGGGTTCTACCTTTTGGATTATGTAATGCACCTACCAATTTTTATAGAGTAGTGTTGGCTATCTTTACCAACATAACCATTAAATGTATGGAGGTATATATGTATTATTTTACTATCCATGGTAGTTCATTTGATGAGGCTCTATCTAATTTAGAAAAAGTGCTAACTAGAAATGAAGATCACTGGTTGTGTCTTATTTATGAGAAATGTGTAATAATAGTTAATTAAGGTATATTATTTGGACACCATATCCCTAATCAATTAATCTAAGTAGATCCTAAGAATATATAATTCATTACCAACCTACCTGCTCCTAAAAATTAGACTAACATTAATAGTTTTTTAGGACATGCGAGTTATTATAGATGCTTCATAAAGGATTTTAGCAAAATTGTTGATTTTATGTTTGCTTTGATAATAAAACATAGTGAGTCTATATGGAATTATGATTGTCAACAAGACTAAAAGATAATAAAGAAGAAATTTATTTGTGCCCTACTTCTAGGAGGACTTAATTGGGAATAACCATTTCACATCTACACAGATGTATCCAATATTTCCATAAGTGCAGTCCTAAGTCAAAAAGATGAATTAGGGAGGATGTATTCTATTTAAAAAATCAATAAAAACCCTCACTCCCACTAGAATAAATTATTCAACCACTAAGAAAGAGTTCCTTATTATTTATATAATGAATAATTTCATACATTATATCATTGGTTATAAAATCTTTTTGTACACATACCACTCATCTATAAGATATTTAATGAACTAACCAATGGTAGGAAGAAGAGTCATTGTATAGTTATTATTATTATTTATATAATTATTATTAACAAACTTGGAAAATTTATTGTGTTTATTTATTTCTTTTCAAGACTAAATGTTTCATGTGGAGAAGAACTAGTGGAGGATAGTTTTCTTGATGAATAATTATTTACTGTCTCAACACAATCACCCTGGTTTGATAAAATGGAAAACTACTTATCCATAGGGAAATTTCCTCCTCATTTCACTCATTAATAAAAGATATATTTAGTTCGAGATAGCTCCCATTTTAAATGGCTCAATTATGTATTATTTAAATGTGGAGCTAACCATGTGCTCCACATGTGTATTAGGAAAGATGAAACTTAAAACCTCATAATAACTTGCCATGATAAACCTAGAGGAGGCCACTATTCAACCAAAAGTGCTATTGACAAGATATTTGGGGATAGGTATTATTA
>JARHVA010004046.1:1130000-1170000 GCA_037957365.1 Torreya grandis
GAGAAAATTAATTATCTGTTAATGAGAATGAAGAAATAAATGCAATAAAAATATTGGGTAATCTAAACAAAATCCCCGTAGAAACTCCACATTTATAATCTAAAGTAGTTGCATAAGACAAAGATGTTGAGGAAAACATAGTACCAAAATAAATTGAGGAAGAAGATAATGTAATTTTAATATGGGACACCTCTATAATAATTGAAAATAATTATGGCATATTGCTCCCCATCTCCTCCACCTTCATATTATAAACTATAAATAGATAAATGGAAATATTCAATGATATAATAGGAAATTCAGTGATCCAACTCAAATGAAGAGGCAAACCTACAACAAGCCCTCTTACTCACCAAAGCTAAAGCAACCATCAAACAACAAGTAGATCTGATTATTTGTTTAACGATGCAACTACAAGGTAAGGATGTTTCCATTTCTTATCTACAAAAATAAGGGATTAAAGACAATATGGAAAAAAGGATAGTGAAATGGAAATTCTTAAATCAATGGTAGTTGATCTTGAAGTATTGGTCAATCAAAAAGACCACACACCTCCTAAGTCACATTTAGACCAAAAAGTTCAATCAATAGTTTCCTATCCTGATATAGTAACTATATAGAATGAAACTTGTGAGGAAATTAGAAGTTTAAAAAGAGAAAATAGGAAATTTAAAGATGAACCCAAGAATATATAGGAATATTTTGAATAATAATGTCAAAAAAATCAAAATATTAATGTCACCCTCCACATTGCCTATCAACCTAAAGAAAATATTTTAACTTGTAGGAGACCTTGTTCTTCCTATAGTCTTTTTCTCCATGTTATTTTTTATAGATGGTAGTTATTAAGAATTTCCTATGATCTTCCCTACGAGATTAATAATCACCTAGATTTGATGGAAGTATTTATAAAATCGCCCCTGACTACCAAGACTTTCTATGTGAATTTATCATTATGACATGATCTTAGGAAATGAAATGGATTCATAATCATCCCTTTTTGAGAAAAATTGAAAATTAGAGATATTATCTCTATTTTCATGAACCAAATTTCTTGGGAAAAAATAAATGAGGAATATTTTGATAAAGTGATGATAGTAGGGTTGTGTATCAGGATTCCCTTAACTAGTGCTATAAAACTTCTCAATGAATTCATAAATAATTATTTGTATCACTAAAACATTAGAGATCATTACTTACAAACTATTTATTATATCACCACCAATCTTGACATGTTTTCTCAGCATCATTTTGAATAGGTACTTTCAAAAAGTGAAAAAAGAAGGGACACTCTGAGTATCCCATTCAAGAGAAGAAAATTGATATCTTCCACCAATTTAAGGTTGATTTTATGAAGGGATCAAGTAGTGATACAATTAATTAAAAAATATATGGAATATGGTGGAATAAAAACATGGATTGTAAGGTGGTATAGAACACAAATCATCCTCGCCCCTATGTCACCATGCTAGAGCACATCAACTTATTTTCTTGATTAGTTTTAAATATGGATTCAATTTTTTATTTGAGATATGGGATTTATAGTTGAAACTAGAGAAAATAGGTTTAACCCATATTATTTATATGATATTTTTAGCTAAGTTATACCCTCATTAATAAGATTATTCAAACCCTCCTTAAACTTGGACTAATATGGGATTCACCTATAGGTTGTGGGATACCTGAAATCTAGGTCAAACCTCTAGCTTATACGTCTATCTCTCCTGATTAATCACTTAATTTCTTTCCATAAAACCTAATTATATTGGGATGAAAAGGGGTAAAGATGAAACTTAGAAATAAACCTAAACTAACAATGGTGATGCACCAATTCTTGACTATCCTCTCTTGATGTGTTTCTTAGACACACTTACGAATTTGATGAGAACTAACAACTTATCAAACCTCTTAACAAAGTCCTAGGCATGAATATTTCAATTGAAGATCAAGTGGAAGTTCTTTAACTTGAATTCTAAGAACATAGGTCTATAAAAGACTCTATTATCCCATCAACACTTCAAGAACACTCCTCCCTATTAATACTTCACACAACCTACATAAAGTAATAGTATGACATTAGGTGCATGAAAGGACTTGAATAATATAATGAAACTCATACACTCTTCAAATAAACTATCATAATGCATGATAAAATTCAAATAAAAGGTATATATCTATTCTTCTCTTTTATTTAAAGGCACAAGGTATAATTTTTGTAGAGCTTTAATACACCCAATTGAGGGATAATACAAAAAATCTCAATGCCTCTTTATATAAAATGTTTATGAGGAAATAAGGATCTAGGCATAGGAGAGGCCATGAAGAGACCAAAGTGGCCATATGGTAGTTACAACAATCAATATCACTCCTTCTATGTATTGACACTCTTCAATGATTCCCTTTTAGCATTGAGGTGAGGTGTGGAGGATATAACTACCTTATTTGACTTCATGCATGGCATGACCATGCCAAAAATAGTTAATTACTCCTCCAATTATAGTTACAAGGTGAAATTGGGGTGTGATTAGGCCTTCAAAAGGCATTGAGCATCCTCCTCTTCAATGTGCATGTTAACTTGGATTTGAGACTATCTTCATTCCTTCGTAATGGTCTTCAACATGGAATATTCTCACCTACATGTATATTTAAAATTTTTACAATGTGGCTTATTAATATCATAGCTCCATTCTATGCCTACTAGGGCCTTCTACTTGATGATCAAGAAAGCCTCACCTATAAGTTCTTCATATTTATACATATTCACTACTTGGATGACCTTAATAGTTAAAAAAAACTCTCAAATAATCTAATAATACTTTTAGTACTCATATATTAACCCTATACGCTATAACTTAGACCCTTAATCATCCTTCATCTACAAACTCATCTACCTTACATGACTAGGCCATTTAGACTAGCCCCATAGAGTAGATGATTAAGAAGAGTTAGAAAAAATAATTATATGTAAATATATGAACAATTTAAATTTTTAAGGTGTGAAATAAGTCATAAAATAACATTTACTATAGTTTAAAATTATTAACTAGGTCATGTACCCCATTTTCCACTTAAAACTCTGTAAACTTACATTTTATGGAGGCTTATGTACAACCTCCATACAATCAAGTACCATAGACATGGCCTCTCTTGATTAGACAACATTTTTCATCTATTATTAAAGTTATTCCTACATTTTTATATTAATCTCTCACCAAATATATCTATACACATCCTTATTAGGGTTTTAGAGAGGTTTAAGAGTATGTAAAACTCTTAGTCATCATTTATAGAGATTAGGGCCTAAATCTCTAAAATAATTTCACTAAATTCATTTTGATAGAACCTTATACCTATTTTAAAGTTCCTAAACTCCCATGAAATGTTTTTATATAGTTTTGAGCATTTGTAAATGTTCTTTAGGTGGTAAGCATGCTTTTTGAGTAGTGTTAGAGTATCTGTAAAACCAAAAGGACTAACTATATGAACTCTCCTATAACTCAAAGTGACCATAATTTCCTTAAACATCATGAAAACATCTTTAATGAAGGTAGAAGGTGCCATTAATTCCCAATTAGCTCTCTTCTCAACCTCACAGTAACATTGCTCTAATGGAAGTGTTAGACTAGTCTACCTAAACACATGAATCTTGAGTTTTGGCCCTAACCCTAGGGTTGTGAGGCACCAGTATATTTTTTTCAACCTCAATATCACCTCAAATATTTCATAGAATGGAAACATTTGTTTTATTAGGCTATTTTTCTCCTTTTCAATGCACTCAATTGTTAATCTCAACATATGTTATTATTTTCTTATAGAACTAATCATAGGCATCCCTATAGAGGATTGTTAGAGGGTTTTTTTAGAATCTTTAGGGTCCATTATATTTATTTAACACCATGATACACACAAAAATTTATCGTATATTTTATTTTAGGCTCAAAATAGTCTTTTTAGGTCTTTTCCATATAGTCTAACCTCTACATGTGTAAACTAGTAGGTTACTGTGATGCTCATAAGAATTAAGGATACCTTAAAGACCACTTTAAGATTAAATAACTCCATTTGGATGTGTTTTGGAGAAAGAATCCACCATGCATTATTATCTAGGGTTTAATAAGGTTTTAATATTTCCACCATCTTAATGATAGTTCATATCGAATAGATGTCTAAACCAAAACCAATTGTCTTGAATCTATAGTGAATTGACCCCTTCATCTTACCCCAATATCTTAGGATACTATACATAATGTGTGTGAAGAGAATAGCCTTGAAAGGTGACCTTTAGGATTTTTGTTAGCCAATTTTATTAGGTTATCTACTTAAGCATCATTCATAGAAGTTATCCCCTCAATCCCTATCATTATTTCATGTATTTTTATTCCATAGGGGGAATTAATTTCATAAGATCCATGATCCTGGTCCTCTCTTTGGTGGAGTGTAAGAGTATTTAAAGTTTCACCTTGAGCTAGCTGTGTTGGAGCTTTATGACTTGAGCAAGGTTTTGTGACCAGTCATACCTTTTCTTCAATTCCCTCCACTTGAAACTACCTTATCAGAACCTAAAACACTCTTTCACATCCATCATGGCCATCAACCTTATTATAAGGACTTAGGAATGCTTCAAGATGATAAGAAGGTCTATGACCAATCTTGAGGTATATTTGCTTTATTTTCTTTGTCCTACCCTCAAGGGCATTTGAATGGAACTTTGGATGTTATTTCCCTTGAAGGTTGTATTAATACCTTTACCATGATCTTACATTTTTTAAAAAACCCATCATGGATTTTAATTTGCCTGCAAGCCCCTCAAAACATGAAGTCACTTACCTAGCCTTAAAAATGACTATCAATACATTGGGCTAGGTCCGAGACAAAATAGTGGGTATACAGACTAATTCTATAACCTCAATGGAATTATGGATTCCTTTAAAAAGTCACAATGATAATTTTTATTGAATTTTAAATCTTTTTCATGCTACAAAGATCTCAAACAACCATTTTGTCCTAATTAACTATAGGTTGCTTACAACTCTGAGTGGTAAGTAACATGAGGGTTATGAGTAAGCCTTTATCCTTTGTTTCTTGATATGCCCATGGTTATAACATGTTATTCATATGAATAATTAATAATAATACTTTAAAATAATAATTTTCCAACATCCTTTCTTTTTGCATACCTTTTCCTTCTTAAGCTTAGGGTTAATGCCCAGTTGGCCTGTGTTATTCTCAAATATATGTTTGATGTTTTATTTCCTTTTAGATGTGAAGATAAAAAATATTTTTATTATTCTTAAGTTTTAATCTTTCCCATTATTTTATTAATGTTGTCTCTTACCCTAGGTAATATAGAAGTCTCAATATGCACTAATATTGTTGTATGTACTCATTTTCCTACATTAACCATCTATAGGGTTTGAGAAATAGGATTTTATGAGAAGAGAGTGGTTTGTAATTGATTGAAACCCTTGTGACATATTAATTATATCATTAATATATTTTTTATATCTATCCTTTTATGCACATACCACTTCTTATTCCCATGAGTGGTCCACACATAATGCCCTTGAAAAATCCTACATAGTATGCTCAAGATGGTTTCTTGTTATGGCCATTTGTAATTCTAAAAATATATATAACCTATATAGATCTATATTTATATGATATTATGTAGTATAATGTTTATAATGGGTGTATATACTTATTTCACATGGTTCAAACTTGTAAAGAAGGGTGGATGGGTTGATTAGGATGACTATGGAGTGATATGGGGGTTGGAACATGGAATGTAGGATTGAAACACAATAAAATGGGATTGAAGATAACATGAAATGGTAGAGGTCTAAAAATGACATGAAATGAAGCATGTAAACCTTTCCAAGATAACCCATAGGAACCTTGAAGACCCTTATACACATACATATCAAAACATAGCACTTTAGAGACTAGGCAAATGCATATGTAGTCAAAAAATGAAACCTAAGAATCTTTGAGAAACCTTAAACTTGGATAAGAAACCTTAATTTATGATAAACTAACTGTGTAAACTTTATATACAATAATTTAGATTCAATCCCTATGGGGATATCATATAATTTAATAAACCTAATCATAAGGATATGATGATGGCTTATCATGACTTCAATGCCCCATTTCATACTCTTGATTATGTTTGAAGGTTTTGAGGGCACCATTGAATAACACACAATGCTCTCATATTGAACCCAAATATGTATGTGCCCCTTCATTAAAGACACCCTAAGATGATAAGAGGCTAATGTGAGCATCAATAATTAGAAAAGAGATATGGGTAATATTGAAACACTCAACTGACCTTTCAATATTGTCAACTTCCTATAGTGAGAGAACTCAACACTCTAATTAATATCCAAATATTCTTGTAGACTAAAAACCTTACCAGTATAAATGTTTCATTATTCCATAAGATTACATGTGTGGGAAAAACCTTGAAAAATCCATGGATGGTCATTTTAAGACATAAGGAAATAGGAACAACCATTGGTTTTGGATAAATAAGTTAGAAACCCATCAAAACAAATTTATTCCATTTGGTTTATGTAAACATGAATGATTCTTAGACTCCTTAAGTTATTATGGAATGTTAATATAGCTTAGTGGACCAATCCTAAGACCAATACCCATGAGTGAAAGATGACCTAGTCTACTTCCTCTAGCCAAGAGATTAGGTACTCATTCTCTCTCTTCCATATGATCTGAGCACAAACCTAAATGCTCTCCAAGCCTCCTAATGATATAAATAAGAAAGAGATCTATTTTTGAGATCTCCAAGTACTAAAATACTCTAGTTTCTTTCACAAATGTGATTGTTGATTTCTCCCTATATATCCCTTACTTCACATGAGTCAGTCCATATAGTGTGGATTTGTACCATTCAAAAAACTTATAAAACCTTAAATTTCACTACATCTTGTCATGTTTTAGAAAAAAATCCATTTTTAATGGGAATTATAGAGGAAAATTAGGGGTTTGGTGACATATTAAATACTATGGTATGAATTAGGGAAGCTAAAAAGGCATAAATTGGCACCTGTGGGGCTCATTAGTGGTAATTAGGTACTAACCTTTTTGAGAATGGGTTCAATAGTGCATGAAACACTTTTGTCATGACATAATAAAGTATGTACCCCTTCATTAAAGACACCATAAGATGATAATAGGATAATGTGAGCATCAACATTGAGCAAAGAGATATGGGGAATATTGAAACACCCAACTGACATTTCAACATTGGCAACTTCCTATACTGAGAGAACTCAACACTCTACATACTATCCAAATATTCTTTTAGACTAAAGACCTTACCATTACATATTTTTAATGGTTTCATAAGCTTACATGTGTGGGAAAAACCTTGAAAAAGCCATGGAAGGTTATTTTAAGACCCAGGGAAATAGGAACAACCATTGGTTTGGCTAAAAAAGTTAGAAACCCATCAAAACCATTTTATTCCATTTGGATTATGCAGACATGAATGATGTTCAAAATCCTTAATTTATTATGGAATGTTCATATATATTAGGGTACCAATCTAAATACCAATACCCATAAATGAAATATGACCTAGTCTACTTCCTCTAGTCAAGAGATTGGGTCTTCATTCTCTCTCCTCCATATGAGTTGAGCACAAACTTGAATGCTCTCTAAGATTAAAAATGAGATAAATAAGAAGGATATTTATTTTTAAGATCTAAAACTACTAAAAAACTCTAGTTTCTTCCACAAATGTGATTGTTGACTTCTCCCTATAGATCCCTTACTTCACATGAGTTAGTCCATTAGTGTGGATCTATACCATTAAAAACCCTCTAAAACCTTCAATTTCCATACATTTTCTCATGTTTTAAACCAAAATCCATTGTTAATGGGAATTATAGAGGAAAATTAGGGGTTTGGTGACATATTAAATACTATGGTATGAATTAGGGAAGCTGAAAAGGCATAAATTGGCACCTATGGGGCTCATTAGTGGTAATTAGGTACTAACCTTTATGAGAATGGGGTCAATAGTGCATGAAACACTTTTATCATGGAATAATAAATTTTATGAAGGATATTTAAGGCATGGATGGTGTTTAGTGTCTATTAAGTTCAAATAAGGTCTAATTATGGTTAAAATATTACTTTTAGGACATATTCCTAACCTTAAAGAGACATATCACATCGATATCATAGCAACATGTATGAGGAGACCTTTATGACCTAGTAAGGACTTCAATTGGACCCAAAAAAACTCTAATGATGATGCTAAAATATTGAAAATGAACATAACTTATGTGATTTGGTAGATCAGAGGTGTTTATGATTCTTCACTAGGTTGCCTTGTCAACTCACCTTCACCATGTTATTTTTAAATGTTGAAGCTTCATCAAATTGACCAAGGGCCTTTATACATGTTTAAACATTATAAAAAAACTTGATACAATTGTAAATATATGTGAAGGGAAACATCAAGCATCTTATAAAATGTGAATATAGTGAACCTGTTTGAACAATCTAATCTCAGAGGGTGAATAACAATCATGAGAACTAAAGGCAGATCAACCTAAGACTTTAGGTTGAACCATTTATAGGTTTGAGACTAGAAATTGGTAAAAAATTCTAGTTTCTCATCTAGATTGACTATATTATTGGTCAAGGGAACTCAAATCTCCTTGACTTGTTCTTCATGACTAGATAATGGATCTTTAACTGCACATAGACTCTACTCAATACCTTGTAAACCTTGAGACTTAAATATACAAAATAAGACACCAAGAAAGAGACAATAAAATACAAAAACAAATATAAAAAAATAACAAGGAAAATACAAAAACCAACTAATCATGTGCCAAAAAACCTAAACCAAAGAGACAAATACTAACTACTATGTATAAGAGGACTTGATGTTGACTAATAATAGTACTTGAGGAACATCCCATTGGTAGGGGTGGGAAATTACTCAACATTATATATAGATAATTGTAAATCATTTATCTCATTTTTAATTTAATTTACATATCATCCAATCCAAATATTGTCAAACTTTGAGTGTTTACCTAGTTTGGCATCATCTTCATCCCACTTAAGCACTATGTCTCCTTGTTGAAAGGTCTTAGATGAAGCTCTTTTATTTAATGATATATTAAATTGGTTTTTAATAGACCACATGGAATTCATAAAACTATCCCTTATTTCCTCTAACTCTCTTAAATAATTCATTCTTACTTCTCTTATATCATCTTCTATGAGTTCAAGTTGGTGTACAAGCTCTAAATCTAGCAGTTCAAGGGAAATAGGCAATTTTGCATCTCTACCATAATTAAAGAGGTAAGGAGAGTGACAAATATAACCTTAGGTGTGACTTTATCTACCCATAATTAAATATTCAACTTTATGTGTCATCCCTTTTGACTCTCCTCCATTGTCCTCTTAATGATCCCTATCAAGTTTTTGTTAGTGTACTTTACTATCCCATTGCCCTGTGGGTAGTATTTGGAGGAATATTTAAGGTAGATTACATGATTTAGGGCCCACTCACACACTTTAAAACTACTAAAGGCCAAGTCATTATCTGATACAATGGTGGAGGGGACCCTAAACATGGTTACAAGACTATCATAAAACTCCAAAACTAAGTTTTCATTAGCTTCTTTAAGTGCAGTTACCACCACCAACCTTGTAAAGTAATAAATGGATAGTAGAAACCACTTATGGAAAAAACCTATAAGGATGATAGATCATGCCTATGAATTATAAGCCCCATTTCATGAAGCGATGTTCAACTTGGATGGGTTGTAGGGGTAAGGCAACTAACCTTTGTTTACCAGTGAACATGGCATACTTACAACACTTCCTAACCCAAGCATGCAAGTATATAAATAAGGTGGGAAAAAATTAGCTTTATATAATGATCTTGAAGTTTTTATTATTGGCATAAAAGTTCCCACTTGAATTCCCATCATCAAATTTCTCTAACAACCTATCAATTTGACTTGATTCAACACACCTTAAGATCATACCTCCTATGTCTTTATTGAAGATCAATCCATCTACAAAGATGTCAGGGATGGAATAAAGCCTAAATTTTATTAATTTTATCTTATATAAGCCCATATAACATTTTCCTATTTGGAGAAACTTCACTACATCATTGGTCTAGCTGAGAGGGGTCATGTTTGTAGCTACCTATTGATTATCATGGACTGCTAACACTATCTTTTTTTCCTCTTTAACATCTAATGAAAGATGTTCATTTATTCCCATACCTCTAATCAGTTTTGTAACCCTCACTTTAATATCATACTCCATACATTTATTCACCCAATGATCCCCTTTCCCACTTAAGTCTATAATAAGTATGAAATCATGTATACTTGGGTTTGACTACCATTACAAAGACCTTGTTATTAGAAACCATGTGTTTGAACCTTTTTATCACTCTCATTATATAAAGGACATGTTTTTCAAGGTAGTCCAACTTTATTATGAAGGTAGTCTTGTTTCTATCTTCTTCTCTCACCAATATTTGATTATAACCAAAGTATCCATCAAGAAAGGAGAACCTTTGAGAGCCTACAACCTTTTGAAGTATCTAATCTATGAACAGTAACTGGTCTCTCAAATAAACCTTGTTGAGGTCTCTAAAGTTAACAAATAAATGTATCTCCCCATTATTCTTCCTTATAGGCATAATATTTGCCACACATGAGTATTATTTAATAGGGAATATGATGTTAGATTGAATTAGTTTTGTCAGCGTACTTCAACTTTAGGGTTGACTAGTCTTTGTTTTTACCTTAATGGTTTTGCATTATCCTCCAAATCTATGGTGTGTTGGGCCAACCTAAGGTCAAACCCTTTCAAATCATGGTAGTCCCATGCAAATTAATTTTCAAACTCCTAACATAAGGCTATAAAGGCAGCTCTCTCATCATTGGTATTAACTTTACCTAACTTAAGAAACTTGTCTTTGAAAATAAATACTTTCTCATAGTGTTCCTCTTTGGTGTAGATACTAATTTTGTCCTTTATCAACTAGTCATCTTCATTTAAGATACTCTCTAATGTCACAAAACCTTTGGGTAGTTTATTTATCCTCAACTAGATAGTCTAATCACCAAACTAATGTTGCAATATAATTAGGTTCTTTGAGTAGAATTCTACTTCATGTTGGAGAAAGCAAGCAATCTAATTATCACTCTAAAAAAAAATTCAACTTAATTATTAGGGACTAATGACTTACACACCACCTTGATTTGTGACTTCACTTTGGTGTCTTTGACTCCATCAACTATGTCATATTGTGTACCAATGGTAGCTAGTCTTTCTAAATGATGATATATCTTCCTAGGTATGGAACATATGTCAAAGGCTTGGAATTCATCCAAGATATCCAAAACTTAGTGCTTATAGGACTTCAAAAGTGGATTTTTTTACTTATCTAATACCCCTCACTTTTTAAACCACTAGTTCATGTTTCCCTTCACTTACAAGAGTTTAATTCCTCTTTTCCTTGCCCATTATAGCCCATGAATGAGGGCCTCATATTTTCAATGTTTGAAGTGTAGCTAAAATAAAAACTTAAGGTAGAATAGTAACTATGTTTAGAAGGGGAGACAAGCATGACACCTATCCCACTCCCATTCATTGACCTTGATTCATATAAGAATGAACTCCATATGCCTTCATGATCTTAACTTAGGCTAGTGAGACTAGGTATAATAACTCCTTCATGCATACAATACACACCTAAGCCTACCTCGTCAATGGTCTTATATGGGTCATAACCATGGTTGTCCACTTCCCACTCATCAAGGAGAAGATTTGATATGTCTTTAAGTTTTTATTTAGACTCTTGATCATTGATATTATTATCTTCATCCAAGAGTGAAATTCACATTGGATAAGTTGGGAATTTAGAGTTCTAAGTGAAACCTAGAAATAGGTTCAAACCTTATGGTAACCCTTGTCCCCATGTATTACTAGTTAGAATAATATACCCCCAAATGTTTGTAGTTAAAACCCTAGATAGGCATAGGGCAAAATATAAAGGAAGGTTAATGGCCATGACATCTTGGGATATGGTCAAGTTAGGGTAGGCAACCAATACAATCTTAAGGTCATTAATAACACCTATAGTATTTATGGGAGACCCATAAAATTTCAAACCTCCCTTTTCATTAGGTTCATATTTGAGTTCTAACTTATCAGCTATGGGTTTGGGCATGATAGAAGTATTGACACCATTATCTATCTTTAAATTTTGAATATAGGAGTCTCATATTATTAATTATAAGTATAAGGGAGGTGGATTGAATACTTTAGGTGATTGGGATTCATGAGGTTGGATATCATTAACAAATATTGCACTTAACTTATTAGCTTGTCTATCTATGACATGAAGCTTGGAGAGTTCATGTTGAAGGAGATAATTTTATGCTAGAATGAGTAAAGCATACCACATAAGAATAATGACATTGGAATTATTCATGTAGTATACAATGCTAAAGTAAGAGCAAGTTGTCTTAAGTTTCAAATTGGAAGCAGAAGCGTCATTTATAACTTGTGTGACTTGGGGAATGAATGGAATTTTCTATTACTACACATATCCTTACGGTGTCTACTATGTTGGAAGTGTTTTTGGATTTCACCTTGAGTGGAATCCTATTGAATTATTTGGGGATGTGTTGGAGTTGACTTATACTACCCAAAAATGTCATCCACTACCTTTGTCTTAGCCTTTGTGTAGAGTTCAACCCAGTTGTCTAACTTGAGCATATTTTGCCCTGATTTATTACCACTTACTCAAATGAATGTTCAACTTCTTAAAAATTGAAAAAAATGGTTTTAGAAGGTGTCTTACTTCCATTTCATGCTTATTGACTTGGAACTTCAGCTTGGGTTATGAAAGGCACATCTCCATGAGGCATGTGTGAACTTTCCTTATGTTATGGAGGAGGCATGTTATCATGTGTTTAAAAGGTAGGACCCTACTGCATATAATATGTCTTACATCATTCACCACTTGGAGATATTGTCATCTCACCTAATTTTCCCCATGGATTATACCACTAACATTATTATTCATAATTATTCTTAATTGGCACCAAGGCCCTTGAATTGTCGGTAGTACTAGGGTTGAAACTATTATAAGGTTTAGCCTATGTAATCTGCCCTTGGCCTTATTGGTTAGGTTGATAAGAAGGCTTATTTTATGGGTAAGATTGATAAGGATATTTTTAATAAGATTGATAGGTCTTATATGATGAATTCTACTAAAAATCTAAGGATACTAGTTTGTTTTTTTAGGCTTTGAGAAGTTCCTCTATCTTACCTGACCTATCTACTTGGCTTCCATCAGACTAATCCTAATTATTTATCACCGATAATGGAGCAATGGTGGGGATAGTGGTTAAATTTTTAGGAATAAGGTCATGAAAGGCCTAGGAGAGAGTTTTCCTACCTATATTATTTAGTTTTATACTCTTATGGATATCTCATAGGCTTTTGGAAAGGTAGTTCCCTGCATTATTGTTTCATCATAACTACATTTGAGTTTAAGGCCATTAGATAATATAAGAAGGTATAGTTAGGAGTGAGTTTGATGATGGTAGGAATCCTATAAATTTTTTTTGGAATATATAATTAAAATCAACCATGAATTCTTATGAGGCTCTCTTTATTGAGGTGAATTGTTCTACCAAGGAAAATGGTCACTCCTATCTTCAATGTTCTTACAAAAGTGATCTTCAAACTCATCCCAAGTGTTTATATAGGTAGGTGAGAGACATATATATAATTGAAGTGATTTAACCCTCAAGGAGGTTGCAAAAATTCTCATAGCCACATTATTTTAAGTTATGTTATACACTAAGCACATATTGGTTGTCTTCTATGTGCTCTACAAGGGTGGTTGAGTTCTCTCATATAAAGTAGGTGTTGACCAAATTTGACCCTATAGGTCAAATTAGGACCCTTATAGGTTAAAAATTGATTTTTAGGTGTTTTTGGACTAATATGTTATCCCTAAATGTGTATTATAGTTTAACTAATGTCATTTAATGTTAGATTGCCATTGGTCCTTAGTCTTTTTAATCTTTTTAGTCCTAAGAGTAATTTTGAGGTCAACAAGGGGAATTTAATGACTTGTAAAAATTTATTGGGAATATTTGAGGTTCCAAAAGGTGATTTAACTTTACATGTGTCCTAATAGGTCTTAATAAACTATCATAGGTGAAAAGTGGTAGGTTTTTAAGAAAAATGGGTAGTTTTCTTGGGAAAAGAGAAGAGTTTGGCACTTTTTGGACCCATGGGGAAGTGTGCGATGTGGAATAAGATCATGTAATGTATATTCAGCTTATTAAATCTCAAATACACATTTTAAATTATTTGGAAGTTCTATTTTTGAGCTAAAACCATTCTTCTCCTTTTTCACCCTTCTTGGCAAGCAAAAGTAGTCTTCAGGTTCATGCTTAATAGAGATAGCTGAAGAAAATTTATGAAAAATTATTTTGTTAGATGGTATTATACTCATATAAATTCATTTTAATTTTAAGACTTATAATAATGGTGGCTTGTGCCTTATGAACCATCCTCATGAAGTTGACTATGGTTTTCTTCTTACAAATGTATTCACCTTATAGGTTTTACTCTTTTTTGTGAAAATTCATACAATAAAATTGATAATAAATGTTTTAAATTATTTTTACTCACTTATTTAGTGTTATCCATGATAATTTTATCATTTATAGTTTATTTTATGAGTTAAACAACTTAGTTTGAAAGGAGAAGTGAAGGAGTAGAATTGTAGTCATGTTTTCTAATTGTTGGAGGTTTCTTTTATGTTATGGTTCTAAAATGAATTTAATTGATGTAAAATTTATAATATATGTATTTTATTCATATTAAATTATAAATAAAATTCCAAGACCCACTTAAAAATCCAAGAGAGCAAGCAAATGCACAAAATGGCAATCTACAGTAGTTGTACAATCTGCCACTTCTTAAGGAAACATGAAATGTGTGATTTGAACATTATATGAAGTTTAGAATGATTTAACATGATTTAACACAATTTTTAATATTTTTTATAATATTCGAATCTATTTTAACCTCAAGGAGACCTTCCAAGAAAACTTGTGACAATTTGGAACAATTTCTCAAAACTATCAAAATAAATTTCTAGGACCTTTATTGGGTGTCATTATACATGATTGAATTTAGTTGTAAGACTTATAATTAATTTTTAAAAAATATTACATATAGTTATATAAAATTCCAAAATAATATAGGATTTTTAGTTTAGGACAATAGTTTTTGAAAGCCCTCAAGTTGCCTTCTAAACACTAAAATCAATCAGTGTTGTCTATAACCATGTGAGCCAAGTTGATCTCCCATATAAATTAAATGAGTTTCAATGCATAATATTAGGGTTAGATGGTATAATTTCACTAATATAAACATAATTTACATTTAAATAATCAATAAAGATCATAAAAGTGTATTTTGCATTCACCAAGGTGGAAATAGTCTGTGCATAGGTCTAATGAGCGTCTACAAGTAACCTAAGGCTCAAAATTGAGAAAGTGTTTACATTGAAAGGTGTAAGATATAATGACATGATTAAGAGGTTTTAAAAATAGGTGATGATTCTTAAGGTTTGATAAATCCTTAAGTATCAGAATATGATCAAACTTTAGGTTGGATTGGCTTGCAAGGGCAAATCAACACCTATAGCCATACTGTGTCTTTCAAAGCTTAACCTAAAGTTGCAAGTGGGCCATACATTCATGGTGGAAAGGTCTTAGATAGTTTAAAATACAATTTATCACTAAAAATTATCATCTATATGAGATAATAATATATTTTTTTAATCTCACATATACCTATAGGCTTCCTTTTCTTCAAAAATATAACCCTACAGGTTGGTCGTAGGTTATCATGAATTTTGAAGCTAAATGCCTTGAGGACAAACATTAATCTAATAATTTAAGGAAAAAATATAGATATGTAATAGTGTGGATATTTTTAAATAAAACATAAAATATGTAATAAGTAATGGATTACATACAAGTATACCTACAGGATCCTAAAGATTCCTACACAGCCAGCTGAAAGTGATTGCAGATAGACAGTGAGATGAATATGGCATCTAAGTGTTAAATTTAATAATTTAAAGGCAAAAAAAGGTCCAAAAAATGATAAATGACATAATCTATTCAAATATAATCTTTAATCACATATATCAAGGCCTAATATACACAAACACCTACAGATGTGATGTTTTGAGGATAACACAACCAAGATTTTGTATAAGCAGTCTCGACTAGTCAAGGAGCATAAAGAAGAAAAAGAAGATGAGGGTGATAAATTGGTTATTAAACATTATTTAATTTTATTATATAATTTAAAAAATCTCATAAAATAAAATAAAATCATATAAAACACCCTTTCAAATGAAATACACAGTTTCCATGAAGAACCTTGTGCACAGTGTTTCTACATATAATTTGTTTGGGTTTTCTAGGAGTTGGAAGGGTAATATGCCTAACCAAAATTTAAAACCTTTTGTATATCATGTTAATAAATTTAATAAACCTATTAAATATTCACCTAGTTTTATTAAATAGGTTAAGTACCATCTTTTTTGTCTCAGATAAAGGGTACATCTTGTGCATAAACCCTGTAGTTTGGAGATTAAGAATGAAAGGTGAGCTAGGGAGCTAGTTGAGGTTTTCAAGGAGGCTTGAAAAGATTAATTACACATAGATACAAATTATAGACACCTCATATGATTATATAACTAAATAGGGAGGTCTAAAATTCTATAGTTATAGTCAAACTTAAGGGTAGGGTTTTGGCCTAGAAGCCAAATGGTTAGTCACCTTCACTTTCTACATGAGGTGAATATTATAAGTTGTTAGGAAATGTTTATGATGTCAAAATAAAGGTTTATATGATATTGATATGTAGGTGGAATCATAGAAAAATCATTTTGGGCTTTAAGGTGCAAAATGATTATTAGGCATAGTGAGACCTAAAAGTCAAGAGGAGGCCATTTCAAATTATAGCTTTGGGAAATCATTAAAATGGTTTGGGATATGTTTTTATGGTCTATATATATATATATACATATATATATATATATATATATATATATATACACACACACACACACACACACACACACACACACACACACACACACACACACACACACACACTCAATCTTTAAAATTTCATAAGAATCACAACCTAGTCCATTTTTGAGCTCAAAACCCACTCAAGTTTGCAGGAAAGGGAAGGAAGGGCTTGTAAAGCTAGTTTTGGGTGCTCATATCTTCTTGGAGGATTTACATGGAGGCAAAAGGACTTTTTGGAAGTTGCTATGGGTCCTAGAAATCACATAAGTGGAATTTTTCTACAATTTCAATGTTATAAATTTATGAATAAACCTTAAGAGCAAAAGTAGGCCTAAACCCTTCAAAACCCTCGCTAATGACCAGTTTGTGGAAATGGAGTTGTAAAGATACTCTAGTGGCATATTTTTCCCAAGATGGTTATTTAAGATTTTAGGATACTCCCTCAATATACTCCCCATGATCTTAATATCTATGAAATTGTATAGATAGGGTACAAAATAAGGTACTTTTAACTATTTTATGTGTTTTTTAGGATACAAGAGGTTTCAATAGAACAATAAAGTTTGGGAGGAAGATTAGTAATTTTAATAAATAAATATATCCATTTAATTCCCTATAATAACCTATAAGTGTGCCAAAAATAGATCTCATCTTAACCAATCAAAACTAGCATAATTACCAAGCTAGGGAAAAGGGTGGAAAACTTCAAGTGAGCTAATTTTAAGGTATCCATAATGTTTAGAAGGTAATTAAGGGTATTTAAAATTTTCGTACACTCTATTAAATTTATTTTCAAGGAAAAATGATGCCTTTTTGAAGGCTAAATATGCAGGGTACATGAAGGAATTTTTTTTGGACTATAGATGATGATGGCTCATTCCTAGATGATTCTAGATGACTAGGCCTATAACCAATACATGGATAGGCATGCCTAAAATTATTCCTCTTCATCCCAGTTATTATACCTATCTCTAATATATTTTTTTATGTTCAAATAATTAAAAATCATGAAGGTAGTTTTTTTAACAAGAATGAGGAGTTTCATGCCACTTTGCAAGAGTTTCATGCCTTGTGTGAATGCATGTGCTTCCTAAAGTTGAATGGTTAATAAAACATCATATTTTAATTCATAAGTAACTTATTATATTAGCTTTAAAATTTTAATTGTGACCCTTGGAATTTTGTTGTCTCCTCTCTCTCTCAAGTTCTATAAGAACTAGCCATTTCGGCCATTATAACTTATGTTCCACCTGAGTATGGAAAAACCCTACTCATTTACATACCATTTGATCAATTAGACTAATAATTTTTATCTCTTAATTAATATTATAGTGTGTTTTACTTTGATGATTAATATTATTTAGTGAGGAATAAGGATTCCTTAACATGTGGTCTCATTCTTACACCCTATTTGCAATTGGAAAGCTTCATCTTGCAAGGCATGTGAAGTGTTCTAGAAAGGGTTAAGGTTGAGTGAGTTATTATATTCATTAAATTAATTCAAGTCCTATTTTCATTCCTCATATTATAAACATTCATCCATAACCTCATAATGTAAAATTGATGTGAGAAGATGCAAATTGGAGAAGTGTATATTTGGTTTGTCTCTTGATTTCATGTGTAACATACAACTGGTTAGAAGTCATCATATTATTTGGTGTATCACCTCCCTTAGGATATTTTTATTTTAGTTTTATCTCTCCCTTTTACCCCAAAATTTTAGGTGTAATAGTGATTCAAAGTGGTACATCAAGGGAGATAATCCTACCTAGAGATTCACCTCATTGTTAGGCTACTCACAAGCCTAGAGGTGTTTCAATTATGCCACTTTGATGAGGAGAGCTTACAAATCTCCTAAAAGGGAGTAAATCCAAGTGAAAATAGTTTTTATCATACCCAGTGGGACTCTTGGTCTAAGAAGTTGAAATATTTTTGGTGTTGTCTTTCAATAATCAACCTTTAGAGGCATATATCCAAGCATCAATGACAACTCTGAAGTTACATCAACTAGTCAAGTAGTCTAGGTATTCCTTTTTAATATAATTGATGATAATTACTTGTTTTATTTCTTCCTAATGAATTTTTATGGTTGACCTAGGTGTTGAGTTCTATTTTACACAAGTTGGTGAGACATTTCAAGCTTGTGCCATTACCCATCAATAAGAGCAAGTTCTTAATCAAAATTGTCATGAAGTGTACTAAATTCAACATGAAGTGTATCAACCCATTCATTAAGTGTATTATTACTATATTGATCCTTCTTAATGTCTTTATCCTCCAAGTTAACCTAGCCACTTCTCAACTTAGTCCATTACAACCTTAAAGAAAACTCTTTTAGGATATGAGAGGTATATGTTAGATCTTGACACACAAATGGGATATGGTCAAGAGGTTCCTATTAATCTTATTCATAAGGTCATACATTCATTATATCTGGTTAAAAGAGAGTAGACACCTATTGAGAGAGCCAATTGGAAAAGGCTCATAAGTGAGATGATAAATGTGAGTGTCTTGGTTTCTTCCTTAGAGGATAAGTTAATAATTCATGAAAGGTAGCCTCACCAAACCTATCAACCTTCATATCCATTTCCATAAGATTTCTATCATTCCTATTTTACACCTATTCATGAGCCCAAATAAGCTTACCAAAGTCATCCTTTTCCTAATCAGTTGGAAGAGATAGTTGAAAAGAGAAACCTTGTTTTTAAAGATAATATTTATAGGTAGATTAGGTTAGATAATATGAATATACAATATTCCATGTAATCAGAACAATAACTGTAATTCAATCCCTCATTTCCCTCTCACATTGCATCCCTACCTTAAGGAGTGACCTTTAGATATAAGATTCTAAGTTGGAGACAAGGTGGAAAATTTAAGCCTAAAGATATAACAAGTTCCTTGAACACTTCATCCACTCCTCAAATTTCATCAAAACATCAATAAAACACTTCTAATCCTAACATCCTAAGCTAGAGTAAGATAGTGGAATCATGGGGAAAGAAGGAGGATAGAAGTCTTGATAAGGAGTGTGAAGTTGAGAAAGAAGTTGATTCTTTGTAAGTCCCTCCCACCCTTCCTCAATAAGCCTCATGTGTTCTATGTTAACCCTTTTATACTCCCCATCCTCATGAATATTCCTATTAAATTCAAGAAATACTTTTTCAAGATAACCTAGAAAATCAAATTGAAGAATTAGAATTATATATGAGATTGCTAAGTCAAGGTGTGATCGAAGGTTTAGAGCCCAAAGAAGATCCTATCCATAAACATACCCCATATAACCTCCATCAAGAGAGTTATCAAGTTTTATTATATTTCAATGAAGTGATTTTTAAGTGAAAGAAAGATAACCAAGATATTTTAGTTGAATTTATGTCTACCCTTCCTCTAGAACTCCCAAAAGAATGCCCTCTAATGCATTCTAAATATAATTTTGAGCTCTATGTTCCACCTCCACCAACTAGTTATTCTTGTCCTCATCCCATTGACTTTTAACCTGATGGACCTATGGTATGGGAAACTAAAGAAGAGACGTTGGTTGACAAAAATTTAGAAATATTTCTTGAGGAAAGTGCAACTCCTTAGAGGCCTTATTTTGCTAGGTCACCAGATTTCAAGATGCCTAGTCTTGGCATGACCAAAAAGGAGAAAGAGATGGAAGGTCTTGAAGCCCTTAATAATCAATATCATATTTTGATAGTTAATATATAGTTTAAGAGCACTTAAGAGGTCTTAATTGATAAAGAAGAGCTGAGCCCTTGTGTTAAGTCTTCTTGTTTTGTTGATGATGAAGAATGCATTCTTTATGTTGAATATAAAATCTTGGATGAAGTTATTTTAGATTCTAAGGAAGAGGATGAAGGAGTTTCTCTTATTGTTCCCCTTCATGACACTGATCAAAGATAATATGAGGAACTATTGGTAATAGTTTGAAAACATTTGCAATGAGTTTGAGTGTCTCAAAGGGTCTACTATTTCATTAGAGATAATTACAAGTGATGATGAGAAAGATGACATTGTACAACATGTCATAGATGAGAAAAATAAAATTTCACATCAGATTTTGGAGGTCAAGACAAGATTTTATTGGCCTCAATATTCCAAGGAACAAGAAACCATTCCTCTTAAAACCATACCTACAAAGAAGATAAAATTTAATCATGATATGAAGAGTGGGAAGCAATTTGAGGTATGTGTACAAGGCCAAGAGTAATACTTTTAAATTGGAGACCTATTTGAAGATGATCTACTTGAGAGTATAGAAATTGAACTGCCAAGAAATAGGTATGATCCATTAAGTGTTCAATCCAAAGAGAAACATGCTTGGCACCATGATTCATATAATGAAGGAGATGCAAAAAACTTTCCTTTTAATCCTGGAAAGGGAGGTATGCTTAGTTTTTATTTGTATATAGTTTTTTTCTTCCTATTTTTCATAAGTTCTTTGACCACACATGTGTGTCTTATTAGTTATTTTGTTTTACTTTGTGTGTTCTTTATTTTGTGTGGTTGAGGTTATTAGTGGTCTTGTCTTGATAAAATCTTGTGGTCAAAGGTATCCCTATTTTGTTTTAGATTTTAGATGAATCCCTAAGCCAAATGGACTGATAAGGCTACTAGTATATTTAGTATAGTAGGCATACTCCCCTATGAGTCACCAATTTGTTAACCAAATTTGACCCTAAAAATCAAATTGGGACCCTTATATGTAAAAAAATTATTTTTAGGTGTTTAGGGTCTAATATATTATGTATAAAGGTGTATTATATTAGCCTTGGTCCTTAGTCTTTTTAATCCTTTTAGTCCTAAGAGTTATTTTGAGGTCAAAAAAGGAGAATTTAATGACTTGTATGTATTTAGTGGGAAGTGTGAAGGTTAAAAAATTTCATGTCACATGACATGTGTTGTAATAGGTCTTAATCAATTATCATAATTGAAAAGTGGTAGGTTATTTAGAAGAAAGGGTGATTTTCTTGGGAAAAGAGAAGAGTTTGGCACTTATAGGGCCTATGGGAAAGTGTGACACATGGAGTAAGATCATGGAATTTATATTTAGATTCCTTAAGCTCAAATTAATGTTTGAAATTCTTTTAAAGTGCCATTTTTGAGCTCAAACTATTCTACTTCTTTTTCACCCTTTTTGGTAAGAAAAAGTAGTCTTCAAGTTTATGATTAGTAAAAATAGTTGAAGAGGTTTCAAGATGAATTATTTTGGGAGGTGGTATTACACTTAGATAAATTCATTTCCATTAAAATATTTTTATTAATGGTGCCTTGTGCTTTATGAACCATTCTCATGAAGTTGACTGTATTTTTTTTCTTGTTAATCTGTGCACCTTGTAAGTTTTTCTCTTATTTGGTCAAGTACATACAATCCAACTAATAATATTTGTTAAATATGTTTTTTAATCCTTTATCTCATGTTATCCATGGTTTTTTTCATATTTAGAGTTGATTTTATGAGCCAACCAACTCAATTTTCAAGGAAAAGTGGAGTAGAATTATAGTCATGTTTTCCAATTAATGGTGGTTTATTTTGTGTTATGGTTATAAAATGAATTAAATTGATTTATAATTGCTCATATATTTATTTTTAAATATTAAATTACAAATACAACTCAAATATCCACTTCAAAACCCAAGAGAGAAAGTAAATGCACAAAATGGTCATCTATAGCAGTTGTACAGTCTACCACTTCTTGCACAAATGTGAAATGTGTGATTTGAATATTTTCTAAGGTTTATAAGGTTTGAAAATTATTTAACACAATTTTAAAGAGTTTTTATAATATCATATTCTATTGTAACCTCAAGGAGACATTCCAAGCAAACTTGTGACACTTTGGGACAAATTCCCAAAACTATCAAAATAGAGGTCCATGCCCTTTTTTAGGTGTCCTTATACATGATTTCATTAATTTCTAGGACTTCCAATTACATTTTTTTTCAATATTACACACACACACACACACACACACACACACACACACACACACACACACACACACACACACACACACACACACACACACACACACACACACACACACACACACAGATATATTTATATAAAATTAAAAAAAATTATATGTGTTTGAGTTGAGGAGAGTGGTTTTTGATAGCCCTCAAGTTTACTTCTAAATACTAAAATCACACAGTGTTGTCTATAGCCATGTGAGCCAAGTTGATCTCCCAAATGAATGAAATGAGTCTCAATGAATAATAGTAGGGTGGGATGGTATAATTGAACTAATAGACACATTACTTCCATTTAAATCATCAAGGAAGATCATGAAAGGCTATTTTTCATTCACTAAGGTGTAAATCATCTGTACACTTGCCTAATGAGCATCTATAACCAGCTTAAGGCTCAAACTTAAGAAAGTGTTTACATTGAAAGGTGTGAGGTATAATGAAATGATTACAAGGTTTTAAAAATATTTTATTATTATAAAGGTTTCATAAAGCCTTAAGTATCATAATATGAACAAACTTCAAATTTGATTGGCTTACAAGGGCAAATCAACACCTACAACCATACTACCTCTTTCAAAGCTTAACCCAAAGTTACAAGTGGGATATACATTAATGGTGGAAAGGTTTTATATTATTTAAAATAAAATATCACCAGATAATATAATATATAGGAGATAATTTTTTATTATTTAAATCTCACATATACCTATAGGTTTCCTTTTCCTAATAAATATAACCCTACAGGCTGGTTGTAGGTTATCATGAAGCTTGAAGATAAATGCCTTGAGGATAAACCTTAATCTAAGAATTAAAGGAAAAAATGTATATATTAAATATTTTGGATAGTTTTAAATATGACATAAAATATGTAATAATTCATGGATCACATACAATTATACCTACAGGACCCTAAAGATTCCTACATAGTTAGTTAGAAGTGATTGTGGGCAAACAATGAGATGAATATGGAATCTAGGTGTTACATTGAATAAGTTCAAGGTAAACAAGGTCAAAAACATTTATAAATTAACTAAAATCTTTAAATATATTATTTATACATTGATATCAAGGCCTAATATATACATACACATATAGGTGTGATGTTTTGATGACAACATAGTTAAGATTTTATACAAGCAGTTTGGACCAATGAAGGAGCATAAAGAAGAAAAAATAAGATGAGGGTGATGAATTATTTATAAAACCTTAGTTAATTTTGTTATATAATTTATATACTCTCATAAATTAGAAAATAATCATAGAAAATACCCTTTCAAATGCAATACATAGTTTGCATGAAGAACCTTGCACCTGTTTGGGGTTTCTAGGAGTTGGAAGGATAAGAAACTTGAAAAAGGGTTGAAACCTTATGTATATAATTTTAATAAATTTAATAAAGCTATTAAATATTAGCTTGGTCTGATTAAATAGGGAATTACCCTTTGTTTTGCCTTAGACGGAGGGTACTTCCCCTTATGCATAAACCCTATATTTTGGAGATTAAGGATGAATGGTGAGCCTTGGAGCTAGTTGAGGATTCTAATGAGGTTTTGAAATATTAATTACACCTAGATACACATTATAAAAACATCACAAGAGTATATAAATAAATCAAAAGGTCTAAAATGATAGAGTTGTAGTCAAACTTAAGGGCAAGGTTTTGGCCTAGAAGCCAAATGGATAGTCACCTTCACTTTCCACATGAGGTGAACATTCTAGATTGTTATGAAATGTTTATGAGGTAAAAATATAGGTTTATATTATATTTATATTTAGTTAAAACCATATAAAACTCATTTTGGGCTTTAAGGTGTAGATAGACTATTACGCATGCTAAGGTTTAAAAGTCAAGAGGAGGCCATTTTCAATTCTAGCTTTGGGAAAGAATTAAAATGTATTGGGATATGTTTTTATTTTATTTTTATATATTTTAAATCTTTTAAATTTTATAGGAGTGACAAGAAAGTCCATTTTTGAGCTCAAAACCCACTTAAGCTTACAAGAAAGGGAAGGAAGAGCTCGAAAAGCTAGTTTTGGGTGCTCATATCTTATTGGAGGATTTGAATGGAGTAAAAAGGACTTTGGGGAGGTCATTAGGGTCATAAAAATCACTTAAATATAATTTTTATGCAATTTTAATGTGATAACTTTATGAATAAACCTTAAGAGCAAAACCAAGCCTAAACCCTCCAAAACCCTTGCTAATGACTAGTTTGAGTAAATGGAGTTGGGAAGCTACTATAATGACATATTTTGTCTATTATGATTATTTAAACTTCTAGGATACTCCCCATGCTTTTGAGATGTATGGAATTATATGGACAGGGTACAAAACATGGTACTTTTGACTATTTTATTTGTTTTTTAGGATATAATAAGTTTTAAGAGATTAAATAATGTTTGAGAGGAATATTAGTAATTTAAATAACTCAATATGGAAATTTAATTCCTTGTAAATATATTTAAGTGTGTAAATAATAGCTATCATCTCAGCCATTCAAAACTAGCATAGTAACCAAGCTAGGGAGAAGGGTAGAAAACTTCAAGTGAGCTAATTTTAAGGTTTCCTTGATGATTATAAGGCCATGGAATGTATTTAAAATTGTCATACACTAACTCCCATGGTTTTTCATGTAAAATATATGCCTTTTTTGAGGTCAAGTGTGTAGGGTGCATGAAGGAAGAGTTTTTTGGACTACAGATGATGATGGCTCATTCCCAAATGATTCTAGATGACCAAGCCTATAATAAATGCATGATTATGAATGAATAAAATAATTACCCTTCATCCCAATCATTATAATTGTCCCTAATTATTTTTTATAAGTTCAAATAGGTCCAAATCGTAAAGGTAATTTTTTTAGCTAGAATGAGGAGTTTCATGCCAGTTTATAAGAATTTCATGCCTCGTATGGACACTTTTGCTTCTTTACCTTGAAAAATTCATAACACATACTATTATAATGAAAAATTAACTTATTATCTCATCTTTTAAATTTTCCTTATGACCCTCGAACTTCTCTCTTCTCCTCTCTCTCTCTCTCATGTTCTATAATAACTAGCCATTTTGGCCATTATAACTTATAATCCACCTAAGTATGGTGAAGCCCTACTTATTTACATTAATTTTGATCAATAATAATAATAATTTTTATCTATTCATGAATATTATAGTGTATTTTACTTAGATGTTGAATCTTACTTAGTGAAGACTATGGATTCCTTAGTATGTGGTCTCATTCTTGCACCCTATTTTTAATTGGAAAGCTTCTTCTTACAGGGCATGTGAAGTGTTATAGGAAGTTTCAAGGTTGAGTAAGTTATTATATTAATTAATTAAATTCAAGGAATATTTTATATTCCTCCTATTCTAAACATTCATCCATAACCTCATAATGTAGCATTGATGTGAGAAGATGTAGATTAGAGAAGTGTATATTTGGTTTGTCTCTTGATTTCATATGTAACATGCAGTTGGTTGGAAGTCATCATCTTATTTAATGTATGACCTCCCTTAGGATAGTTTTATTTTAATTTTCTCTCTCCCTTTTCCCCTAAATTTTAGGTGTAGTAGTGATCCATAGTAGTACATCAAGGGAGCTAACCCTACCTAGAGATTCACCTCAATCTTAGGTTACCCATAAGCCTAGAGGTGTTTTAATTGTTACACTTACATGAGGATATATTATAAATATCCTCAAAGGGTGTAAATCCAAGTGAAAATAGTAAGGAATAATTTTTAAGGGTAGAAATTGGGATATCATCAAACTAGTTAAGGTTCAAGGGACTCCCAGCATTAAAAGGTACAAAAGATTACAGCCTAGGCCTAGCCATTGGGATTAAAGGACTTGAATCATGATTTTTTTTAGGTAGAATTGGTAATATTTAGAGAATTTATAGGTGTAAGATTAGTATTAAACCTATAGAACCTATTTATTCTTACAATATCCAATGATAATTCAATAAATTCAATATTCTTACCCTTTGAATAAGATCTAGTGGACAACTTTTGCATGAAATTTCTTATATATCTACCACTAAATGTATTTAGATTTTAGATCTCGTATAATTTTGTCAAATCATGTCTTAAGGCACTTGAAATTAGGTCCCACTAGGTGTGCTATAAATGTTAGATACCTAAGTTTCACCCTCTTGAAGAAGACTATTTAAACCCTCCTTAAACTTGTACTAACATGTGATTGACTTGTAATGTATGGGTTACCTATATTTTAGGTAAACCCTCTAGCTTATGGGTTAGCTCCCTTGATTAATCATTTAAATTATTTCCCTAAAAAATAATTATATTGTGATGAAAAGGGGTGGAGATTAAAATAAAAAAGAAACCTTCACTAACAATGGTGATACACCAATACTTGATTGTCTTCTCTTGATTTGTTCCTTAGAAATAATTATGAATTTAATAAATAATCAAAACTAATGATACCTCTTAACAAAGTATTAGGAATTAATATTTCATGTTAAGATCAAGTATAAGTTCTATAAATTGAAGGCTAAAAACATAGGTCTACGTAAGACACTATTAGCCCATCAATACTTCAAGAACACTCTTGCCTATTAATACTTCACACAACCTACATAGATTGACAATATGACATTAGGTGCATGAAAGGACATGAAAAATACAATTAAAATCATACACTTTTTAAATCAACTATCAAAATACATACCAACATTCAAATAAAATGTCTACAACTTTTCTTCTCTTTGATTTAAAGACATAAGGTATAATTTTGGTAGAGCTTTGCTACACCCAACTGAGGGATAAGAATAAATATCTTAATTCCTCCTTATATAAAATGTTCATGAGAGAGGAAAGAAGGATATAGGAATAGGAGAGGCCATGAAGAGACCAAAGTGGCCATATGGTAGTTACAGTAATTATAATCACTCCTTTTATGTGTTAACACTCTTTATTGACTACTTTTTGGCATTAAGATGAGTTGTGGAGGCTTTAACTACCTTATTTCACTTCATTCATGTCATGATCATGCCAAATAAATTATATTACTCCTCTAATGATAGTTACAAGGTGAAAATTAGGTGTGATTAGGCCTTCAAGAGGTGTTGAGTAACCTCCTCTTCATTGTGCATGTTAACTTGGATTTGAAACTATCTCCATTCCTTCATAATGTTCTTCAACATGAAATATGTCTTCCTACATAGATAAAAATGTTCCAAGGTGGCTCATTAATATCATAGTTGTATTATATGCCTCCTAGGGCCTTCTACTTGTTAATTAAGTAGGCCTCACCTTCAAGTTCTTCATCTTTCTACATATCTACTACTTGGATGACTTGAATCTCAAATCATCTAAGAATACTTTTAATACTCAAGGAGTAACCCTCTACACTAGTGCTTAGACCCTTTAAGCATCCTTCATCTACAAATTCATCTACCTTGTGTGACTAGAGAATTTAGACTATACCCATAGATTATATGATTAGGAGAATTTACTATAAATAAATACATGAACAATTCTAGATTTAGAGTAGTGAAACAAGTCTTGATCTAACATTTCCCATAGTGTAGAATTATTGACTAGGTCTTACACCCCATTTTCCACTTAAAACCCTGCAAACTTAAATTTTATGGATGTGCCCATATAACCTCTATATAATTAGGTGCTATAGACATGGCCTCTCCTAAGTAAACATCATGTTCTAGGTTTTAGTCAAGTTATTCTTGCCTATTTAGATGCATATCTCACCAAATATCTCTATTCAATTCTTGATTAGGGTTTTAGAGGGGTTTACGAGTACATAAGACTCTTAGTGATGGTTCATAAATATTAGGGCCTAAATATCTAAACCAATTTTACTAAATTAATGTTGATATACCCCTCTACCTCTTCTAAAGTGATTGACCTATCATGAATTTTTTTGTATAGTTTTGAGAATTTGAAAATGTTCCTCAAGTGGTAATCATGCTTCTTGACCAGAGTTAGGCTATCTATAGACTAAAAGGAATAGCTATATGAACTCTCCTAGAACTCAAAGTGACCAAAAGGTCCTTAAACATCATTATTACCTATCTTATGAAGGTTTAAGGTTACTTCTTGATTAGCTCTCTACTCCACCTCTTAGTCAGATTGCTCTAATGGAGGTGTTAGACTAATCTATCTAAATACATGAATCTTGATTTTTGGCCCTAAATATAGAGTTATGAGGTACCCTTACATTTTTTTCAGCCTAAAAATCACCTCAAATATTCCAAAAAATGGCAACATTAGTTTGGTTAGGGCATTTATCTCCTTTTGAATGAAATCAACTATTAATCTTAACATCTATGCCTATCTACTTGTATAAAAAATCATGAGGTTCATATAAATTATTTTTAAAGGATTATTTATAATCTTTAGGGACCATTAACTTCCCTTAACCCCATGATACACACAACCACTTCTCATCTCTTTGATTTAGAGCTCAAAATAGTCTTCTCATGCCTATTTTATATAGTTTAGCACATACACATGCCATACATTAGGTTACTATGATGATTATAATACTTGAGGAGACCTTAAATACCATTTTAGGATTAAATAACTCCATATAGATGTGTTTTGGATCAAGAATCCACCATCAGGTACTATTTGGGGTTTAATAAGGTTCTAGGATATCTACCATCCTAATAATGGTTCATAGAATAAAAGTGTAAAAACTAGAATAAATTATGATAAACATATAGTAAACTGACCCCTTCATCTTCCCTCAATAGCTTGGGATCCCATTTAGAAGGTGTGTGGAGAGAGGAGAGTTGAAAGGTGACATGTAGACTTTTCTAAGCCAATTTTAGTAGGTTAGCTTCTTAAGGATCATTAATTAAATTTATTCCATCATTTAATATCATTATTTTATATAATTTTAGTCCATATGGGGACTAAAATGTACCCAAGGGCCCTGGACCTGAGCCTCTCCATGTTGGAGTGTATAAATACTTGAAGTAACACCTCAAACTAGTTGTGTTGGGGCTTTATGACTCAAACAAGGTTTTGACACCATTCAACCTTTTCCTTAATTCTCTCCACTTTAAATACCTTATAAATACCTAAAAAACTCTTTAATATCACTCATATCCATCAACCTTATTATAAGGACTTAGAGATACTTCAAGATAAAAGTAGTGTGTATGACCAAGCTTAAGGTCTGTCTATTTTATCCTAACCTCAAAGGCATCTGACTAAAACTATGGATGTTTATTCCATTTAAGGTTTCATTAATAACTTCTCCATGATCTTAAATTTATTTATAACCCCTTATGGATTCTAATCTTCTTACAAGCCATTGTAATCATGAAGTAACTTACTTGTCCCCAGAAATGACTGTCAACAAACTAGGATAGGTCCAAGACAAAATAATGGGTATACCCATTTATTTTATGACCTAAATGAAATCATGTACATATTTAACCACTGAAAATTATAATTTTTAATAAATTTTAAAACTTTTTCATGCCTAAAGAGACCTCAAACAACCATTTTGTCCTAACTAGTTGTAGGCTACCTGCAACTCTGAGTGGTAAGTAGCATGAGAGTTCTGAGTAGACTTTTGTCATTTTTTTCTTGATATGACCATGGTGATAGGGTGTTAATCATATGTATCAGTATTTTTTAAAATATCATATAATAATTTACCAACATCCCTTCCTTTGGCATACCTTCTCCTTCTTAAGCTTAGTGTTTATGCCTACTTGGCCTTTGTTATTCTCAAGTATGTGTTTGATGTTTTGTGTCCCTTTAGATGTGATGATCACCAAGAATTGTATTATTATTTATTTTTAATCTTTCTCATTCTTATATGAATTTTTTATATTACCCTATGCAAGATGGGGGTCTCAATATGCACCATAAATGTTGTATGTACTCATTTGCCTACGTTCACCATCTACAAGGGTTTAAGAAACAAGATTTAATGAGAAGAGAGTGGTCTATATTTTCTTGAAACCCTTGTGACATATTAATAATCTCATTCATATCTTTGTTATATCTATCTTATTATGCTCATACCACTTCCTATGCCCATGATTAGTCAACCCATGATGCCCTTGAAGACTCTTACATAATATGCTCAAGATGGCTTCCTATAGGTAGATATTTTTTACTTCAACAAGATATATGAACTATATAGATCCATCCTTATATGATATTATATATTTTAATGGTTAATATGGGTATATAGGCTTGTTTCATAGTGTTTAAACTTAGCAGGAAGTGTGGATGGGTTGATAAGGATGATTTTAGAGTGATATGGGGGTTAAAACATGGAATGCAAGGTTGAAACATAGTGCAATGAAATGAAGAGTACATAAAATGGTAGAGATATAAAAATGACATTAAATAAAGAATGGAAACCTTTTCATGATAACCCATAAGAACCTTGAAGACCCTAATACACATACATATCAAAACATGACACTTTGGAGACTAGGAAAATGTGTATGTAGTTAGAAAATGAAACATAGGAATCTTTGAGAAACATTAATCTTGGTTAAGAAACCTTAATTTTTTCTAAACTGACTATGCAATATTTATATGTAGGAAATTCATTTCATATCCTATATGTCAATCATGGAAGTTAAGTAACCTACTCATAAGGATATGATGATGGCTTATCATGACTTCAACAACCCATTTCATACTCTTTATTGTGTTTGAAGGCTCTAAGGGCATCATTAAACAACATATAATACTCCCATAGTGAACCTATATATGTATGTACCCCTTCCTTGAAGACACCCTAAGATGATAAGAGGCTAATGTGAACATAAATATTGAGAAAAAAATATGGGGAAGATTGAAACACAAATTGATCTTTCAAAATTATCAACATCCTCTAGTGAGATTACTCAATGCTCTACTTACTATCCAAATCTACATACAAAATTTATACCTTAAAATTATAGATGTTTCATGGTTCCATAAGCTCACATGTATGGGAAAAACTATGAAAAGTCCATAGAAGTTTCTTTTAATACATGAGGAAATAGGAACGATCATTGGTTTGGCCAAAAAAGTCAAAAACCCATGAAAACTCTTTTCTTTCATTTGGATTATGTAGACATGAATGATACTCTAACTCATTAAGTTCTTAAGGAATATTCATAGAGCTTAGGGGACCAATCCTGAGACTAATGGCCATGAATGAAAGCTAACCCAATCTACTTCATATGTCTAAGAGCTTGTCTCTTCATTCTCTCTCCTCCATATAATTTGAGTACAAACTTGAAGTGATCTCCAAGCTTGCCAATGATATTGATGGGAATGTGGGTTAGTTTTGAGCTCTCAAAGTATTGAAAAACTATTGTTTCTTCCACACATGTCATTGTTGACATCCCCCTATAAACCCCTAACTCCACCTGAGTTAGTCCATACAATATGGATCTATAACATTTGGAAAACCTCTAAAACATATAACGCCCTTGTATTTTCTCAAGTTTCAGACAAAAATCAATTGTTAATAGGCATGATTAATGGAAATTAGGGTATTAAAGTCTATGGTATGAATTAAGGAAGCTAAAAAGGCATAAATTGGCATGTGTGGGCCTATTAGTGGTAATTAGGCTTTAACCTTTATGAAAATGGGTTCAACAATGCATGAAAAACTTTGGTCATGGCCTAATGAATTTCATGAAGACTATTGAAAGCATGGATGGTTGTTTATTGGCCCAAGAAGGTCAAATAAGGTTTAGTTATGGTCAAAATTTTGCTTTTAGGACATATTCATAACCTGACAGAGACATAACACATATATATCATACCAAAATGTATGAGGAGACCTTTAGGACCTATTAAGGACCTCAATTGGACCCCAAAAAACTCTCATGATGTTATTAAAAGATTAAAAATGAAGATTCCTTATGTGATTGGGTAGATTAGAGGTGTTTATGATTCTTCACTAGGATACCTTGTCAACTCGACTTCACCATGACATTTTTGAATGTTGAAGCTTCATCAAAATGACCAAGGGCCTTTATACATGTTTAAAAATTATCAAAACAATTGATACAAGTTGAAATATAGGTGAAGGGAAATATCAAACATCTTATAGCATGAGAATATAATGAACCTATTTGAACAATCCAATCTTAAATGGTGAATAGAAACCATTAGAACTAAAGGTGGATTAGGAATTTAAGAATTTAGTTTGACCCCTTTCTAGGTCTGAGACTATAAATTGGTCAACATATCTTAGCTTGTACTTACAACAAAGGGTGCATAATTATGAAGATAGATAGGGATAGTTTACAAAAGGACTTGTAAAAGTTAAAGTGTGGGGGAAATGATGAGTCCAATTTATGATTAATTATATACATAATCACCTCTATTACACCTATTAACCTACTATATTATATTTATTATTTCATACATATTAAGACTTAGGTTAATCTAAAGTATAAAATATATACTTATTTCTTATTAATTTGTGTGAGTCTGAGTTTCTCATTATTGTCATTATGTTCTAACATTTGGCACGGTTAGTTCTCTAGATTTTCATATTAAGGAAGTGTTAATTCTCTAGGTTTCACCCTTGTTTAGGAAATTATTATTAATTTCCTAACCTCAAACCTAGATTAACATGGGAATGACCTTAGGCTATGAGTTACCTAGTGTGAAGGTCAAACCTCTAGACTTTATGGGGCTAAATATATAGATTTATCATTTGACTGCTATCACTAAGTCCTAATGTATTGGGATGTAAAGGTTAAATAATATTTAATTATCAAAAAAATATCCTAAAGTGGTGATGCACCATGATTATTATTCCATCTACTCAAGTCATCATGAACTCTTGACACACTATTAGACAATGCATAGAGCTGAGAGACTATCTCCAATGATTATAAGTAATAATATTTCATTTATATGTTAGTTTATTGACTAAAGTGAGATGTTAAATATAATGATTCATGGTTCAAGGCACTTTCAATCTAATCTCCTCTCCAAACTTGAGCTATCAACTTCACAATGCACTAGTCAACCTGTCAAGATGCTTGTTAATACCTAGGTGTAAATTTGGAACTACAAAAAGAAATGTCATACCAATTTTGCATATCAATACAAGAATGAACATATAAATTATATATCATGAAGAATATTCATATTTTTTTATTAATCATTCTAATAGGTGCATATGTACAAGTACTGGTAGATTTTCCTCATACCAACCTGAGAGATATAATACAAGGCATAAAGCCTATAATATATAGAAGAAATGGATAGAGAATAAGGGGAATATTGAATGTAATTAAGATAATTGGTTCATAATTTACCAAATTTCACTCCAAATTAAAGTTACATCAACTACAATCAACCCCTTTATCAACTCCTTATGTGTTGGTGCCTTTAATGCATTCTTTTGGCATAGAAATGAGGGTAATGGAGGTTGAGTCAAATTTAATTATCATTGTAAAAGGGTTGAACCTACTAAAAATATATAATAAATCCTTACAATGGTAGTTACATGGTGTACATGGGTGTAATTAGGCTTCCTGAGAGGCATTAAGAAACCCACTAGTCTTTTTCATGAAGGTCAAACCTTGAAATTACCTCCAACATACATAATGGCCTTGAAGAGTAAAATTTATGATTCAAAAAATCAGTTATTAGGTTATAAAATAATGAATTTATTCCTTTCACTAACTCTTCAATTTTAATTTTAACTCTCCTTGTTGATCAAATAGTTCAATTAGGCCAATTAGGCCTAATTTCCTAAGCGTTGGAATTTGGTAGCCATTAAAAACCTATAAGAGATATTGGAAACCTATGAGTGAGTGTGTCAAAACCTAAATCAATATAATCAACCATAAAATATGCTTTTATAATCCTTATACACTTGAAAATCCACTTCTCTTAATTGACTAATCCACCTTCTTATGGCATTGATAGACTAGTAATCTTTAGTGCACTTATAGAGGCCCTTCCAAATGAAATATTTGGCATGTTATGACTTGAGAAGCTAAACTAATTCCCAAACAAACTATTCCAAGGATTGGAATCACTCTAGACTATGATGTATCCTTCTTTATGCTCATTTTCTTTAGAAATTATAGATTTTAGAGCATTATGTACCATGTCCATATAACTAAAACCCATGAACGTATTATCGTTTGAGTGTACTTGATCTTCCATGATTTTTTTAGAACATTTGATAATGTTAGGATATAAAAACATCAAGTTTTATAATATTGGGTTTGCTTAGGGTTTTAAGGGAGTTTAGGAGTTCTTAGGATTCTTATAGATATTTCATACTATAAAAACATCCAAGTTTGGAATAAATACCATAAATATCTAGGGAACTAACCTACTCAACTTCCATTAATGTCTTGGGTTCCCATGTAAAGGGTAGATGGAGATACGAACATCAAAAAAGTGACCCTAGGGTAGTCTACCTGACAATTTTAAGTGCTTATCTTCTTAATTTTCATTCATAGTTTATATCCTTCTAATTCCAATCAATCTCTTATGAAATTCAAGTGTATAGGGGTACCTAAAACCTCATAAGATCATTTGCATAGAAACCTTTTGAGGTAAAAGATATAACCATCCAAAGTAATAGCGCAGGTTAGTTCTATAGGCATGTGAGCTTAAATTAACCTTCAAGGACCTAAATGATATTTCCCCTATTTATTTATTAATTGGAGGCAATTTTTTATACCTGAATCATCCAATAAATCTCTTTATGGCTTTGGAATAGATTGAGGAGAGTCTATATGTCCTCCAAAGTGATATGAGCCTTTTAGGCCTATAATAGGCCTTTAGGCCTATTTGGATTCAATTAAGTATTACAGGTATAAGAGAATTATATGATACTTAGAGACCCTGAAATCCATCATAATTATTCCTTTTTACCACTTATCCCTTAGAAACTATCCTTGGATGCCTAGCTTCAATAACGTTCTCCTTTCTTTTCATGGCTACTTATAGGCGTTCTCACTAGTCTGTATGATTAAGTGAGGGCAAAGTTATGAAAGCACTTTCTCCCTTTTGTGTGATAATTATGGATTTTCATATCTCTATTCATGTTCCTAGTTTTTTTCATATTCTCAATGACAATTCCTCAATCAACCTAAACCCTACATACTACACATAGTCACCTTAAGGTTTAGACAAAGTTAAAAGTGTGAAACCCTAAGGTTTGGATCTTACTATATTTTCCTTATTTTGGGTTATTACAACTATGAAATGTATTTATTTTCATCCAAATTTCACTTTCCTTCTCATTAGGTACTCAGGTATTTGTATAACCACTCAATATACATGGTGCCATCAATCCTCTTAATGCATAGGCATGTCTTTCTCTGAGTAGTCTTTAAGACCATTGGTTTGAAACCTTGGTTATTTAAAACTTAAAATGGTGTGTGAGAACACTTAAAATCACATTTAATCATCTTATAATCTTTTAATAATTTCAATTCTCTATTTTGGTTTTAAATCTCCAAGGGTGCACCTAATCTCATCATGGTTGTCCAAGTGACTACAAGAGCTCTTAAACAAGATAGTGGTTATATATACTATTTTATTGAGCATAAATATAGTTTGAGTAGATTATATTACATATAAATATCATTTTAACCAATAATTAGGGTCAGATCATGCTTGTATAGGTCTTAGTATTTAATCTTCCGAGACCAGCCATGTGTTTTTAACTATGTTTCATGACTGTGTGTCTAGTTGACTATATATTTTTATGCTTGCATTTACCACCACCACACTATCAATTCATTATATGTCAAATAGTATTAACCTAGTATAAAATATACTTATATCCTTGGTTTGGTTTAAGATATTTTCCATAATGCTCCTTTTCTCCTCTTTTTAAGCTTAAGACTAGAAGTTCCCTTAAGAAGCCTATAAGTGGCAGTTCAAGAGAAGGGTTTGGGTTGTGAAGTACCATCATAGTATATTCATCCAATTATGGTATTATGGAGGTGTTATAATCTCATAATCACCCCTTTTAAATCATTTTTGACCTAACTATTTGAAAATAACTTGCTTATGTCACAGTCAATGATCAGGGAAGACCCAGCTATAGGTGTTCCTTTAGATTGAGGTTGTAGGTGATTGTCCTATGTTAGGCATTTTTGAGGTTAAGGTATCTCACATATATTTCATGAGCTTCATTAATAATTTATAATACCTTTTATTCCCATTAAAATCTTCAATCTTATGAATCATAACTACTACTTATCTTTCTTTCCATGCCATGGGTAGACCAGTTAGGTGGTTGTAGGTACTTATTAGGCTTATGATGGACATAGTGACTTGATTAATATTAGTTAATTATCCATTACAAAAATTTAATAATGAATTTTAGACCTATAAATATTCATATTTAATAATTATTCATTTTTATTTTCTCACTTGAGACCACAACCTTGACTATCCCCTCAAACTCAGTCACCAAGGGATTGTAAACCTTATTATATGAACCTAGACCCCAAGTATGCCACTTGAGGTGAATGTTATAATACAATTTATGGTTTTCATATTACATTTGGTCCTTATTTATATTTATTAAAATAATTATTTTCTCTCACCTCCTTGTCCTTGAAGACTTTCACAGTCATGCTTCTTTGGTACTGTTACATTAGGCCATATGACTAGTTGTAGGTGTGTTTTTTCCATCTTGCCAGGGTATAAGATCAATATGAACCTAAATTTTCATTATATCATGGCCTCCAAAGTTTACTAGGTTTTTATAAGTTTATCTTTCATTATTTATACTTATGAGAGAGGATGGATGGGTGGAGAAAGATGGATGTGGGTGATAAGGAGCTGAGAACATAAAAATATGGTGAAACACAGTAAGGTGGTAGTGAAAATGGTATAAAATGGAAAGGTATGGATTATGACATGGATGACACATGAGAGGTAATATAATACAAAAATCATGAAACTTGAGGACCTTGGACATATACGTTTACAACCATGGTAATTTTAGAGGTAGAGAAGGACATAAATAGTACTAAAAGGAAACCTAGAAAACTTAGAAGATCCTTAATCCTTGCTAAAAACCTTAAACTCTACTAAGACTAGTAAGGAAGTTGGGAAGAAAGAAAGGTGGTTTATAGGAATTTAATGTTACCAAAGAGTTCCAATATATTATTCACAATGGCATGTGGATATTATACCACCAATTCAAACTCTCTTTTGATGTTTTTGGGTTACATCTAAAGATTTGTATATGACTTTAAGCTATAAATAGTCTTTATTAGCTAGTGATGTTCACCCATGCATAATCCTATCTTTCTTGAGATATTCTAAGGTAAAAAGGGGACATTGGACCTTCCACTTGAGAAATAAGGCATTGAAAGCCTTTAAACACCTATACAAACTCTCAAACAAGTCAAATAAACTTTTGACGGGGACCTTCAAACCTATTCAATACACTCAACTTTCTTATAGATTACATACTGGGTTAGCTTTAATGTTTTATTATCTCATGAGCTCACACATGTGACTCAAATGTTTAAATTGACATGGGAGGCTCTTGAAAGACTTTGGAAAATAAGATTAGTCATTGGATTGAAAATATAAGACAAAAATCTATAAAAACTACATAGTTAAAAATGGCCTATGTAGATGTGAAGGCTATACAAATTCCTTAAATTATTAAGTAATGTTCATAAATATGAGGATAAAAATACCCAAACAAATTCCCATGATTTGAATATTCTTTATTTTACTTCCTATGGCCAAGATCTAGGACCTCCATTCTCTCTCCTTTGTATGCCACAATAGATAACTTGAGGAGGTTCCAAAGAAGATAAATGAGGTGTAGGACTAGTTTTGAGAATCTTTGGCATCCATTCATCATGAAAATTTTTAATTACATCAGACATGATTTCATATTTATCCTCTGATCCTCCTTTATATGTATAGTCTGTACAATTGTGTACAAGTGTAGAAAACTCCCCAAAATATCTAATTTTCCACCATTTTTTTTATGTTTTAGACTTCAACATGTCATTTTAGGGAAAAATGGATGGAATAATTAGTTAATAAGAATTTTTAAGCATGTTAAAGTCAAAAGAGGAATTAAAAAAGTACAAAATGGCATGTAGGACCCACTTGGCTAGTGAGAAGGTTGGAGTGAGTCTTAAAGTAAATTTACGGGGCATGAAATGCTTAGGGGTAATAATGTGGCATGGATAAGTCCCTTTTATGACCCTATTTCAATACAATTAATCAATACATTTTCCTTTCCTAAGGTTTAATAAGGTAAAATAGGCTTATGAAGTGGATTGATGGGTATTTTATGGTTTATGAGGGGTAATTAAGGTGTTATATGGGATTAGATAAGTATGTCATGGAATAAAGGGCTTGAATACACTATGACCCTCCCTTCATAGCTTCCAACATTATAAAAACACCTTCATATTACCAAATATTCATAAAAAATTCAAATAGGGATAAAATACTCATTGATTTTTAGGAACTCTTTATAGTATTATCTCTCATTCGAAGACACTATGACACCTAGCACATCACCACATGGCCTAAGACACTCACGACACAATGGATTCAAACATGAAATAATGGTAAATCATGACAATCCTAATTAGGATTCAAATACTCTCAAGGGAGAAAGGATGACATAACTATGTTAAAAATCATCATGATTAGTCTAAGGTGGTGATCACAAAAAAAAATTAATATCACAGGTTGACATTTGTCCTGTGAGGCCAAAATGTCAACAAGAATTATAATAAACTATAAAAATACTAAGATTTTTGGTGTAGTAATTCAACCCTTGGAGCAAGCCTATAACAAAATGGTACCCTTTAATGAAGCTCTATATTTTATTAGTAGAGCTCTAGAGTTTATTAAAAGAGCTCTAGAGTCT